>JAFBJS010006847.1:0-16359 GCA_016785265.1 Paraplagusia blochii
CCACTATTCTAGAGATGCACCTGGTCAGGGATGCTGTACTTCATCACCAAAGTACTTGCTGTTCGTTATAAAGATCATTACTTGGATTAGATTAAAATGAAGGAGAATGCTCTATCAATTGACTTAAATGTACTTTGTGCTTCTATGAGCGACCGCATTTAATTTTATAATGATTCTGCAGACCAGTAGGGCAGTGCATTAAAATTTAATGTACACATACTGTACGTACGGTCAGGTTTAACGTTAAATTTATTCTATATTGTGAAGTTGCAGACTGTGCTTGTTTTTGTTTTTTTTTTTTTTTGTTTTTTTTTCTTCGAAACATTGATATTATTATTTATCCAATAATAGTGCCTTGGTTTTCCTGAGATTTTGCTTCAGTCATAGCCTTAAAAACAATGGTATTAACAATTGGCATTATTTATTTCATTTTTGTACTATTTCTCAGCTTTAATTTTTTATCAGCTTTGTCCAATAATGCCTCCCTAAGGGACATTTATTTTTCATTTGACTGCTCTGATCTTAACTCCGTGCTTAATATAGCTGCTTCCTGAACATCACCTGTGGACATGTGCATTTCAGATGATTTTTCATTTTTTGTTTTAGTTCTTATTGATTTTTTTTTTATTCTCTGCCAAAATATGAACAAAAACACACAACCTCCCCAATCCAGCATCAAGCACAACAGGCATCATTTATTTGCCTTAATGTACCGCTATAATAGATGTTTTTGTTGACTTCTGTGAACAACCAAACCGCTAAAGATCATTAACAACACATGCAGCTAATGATGTCAGGAAAACAAGGATTTTCGACTTCTGCGTTGTTGTTATGATGACAAAAATCACTTCTGCAGCGTTCTGATTACCTGGGAACAGCAGTGAATGGAGCCAGGGTAGAAAACGAGAGTATATTTGCACAGCAAGCACAAGTTCAGACACAACAAAAAATAAATGGTCTTTTCATCAGTATATTAACCGCTGTAAAACCCATTACTAAATTCTTTATGTCTGCAACAAGAAGAATATTTTCCAGATCTGAGACAAAGCAAGGAACTTAAGGTACAATTTAAGAAATAATCAAGGCTATTTCTAGTGAAAAAACAACAACAACAAAAAAAATGTCATAGTTGTATTAACACAAATCACTTTATATGAGTTCTGTGTTGGCAGCAAGACTTATGAATATAAACGTAATGAAGTCTTATTTTATCATTATTATTGCTATTCAATGTTTCACAATGACAACATAGATTCTGAATCTGTATATGAAACTATTTTGTTTCAGTTTAGTTCATGTTAGGGATTTTCATAATGGCTGTGTCTGCAACAACAGCAGTAACAACCCTGGAAACTGAACAACACAAAAAGAGGAAAAAAGACTGATTACCCAGTCCACAAAGTTAACGTAAATGAAATAGTAAAACATTAAACAGTATATATATATATATATATACATACATACAGTTTTATATATATTTATATAAAAATATAAATTATAAATTGAATAATCGATGAAGGTCATTTTTCAATCTTTTACAATGCTATTCGTTCATTCTTCTTTATCTGCTTATTTGTTGCAGGGACATAAAAGCAGCACAACCCACTTAGTTTTTTGAACATTTACTAAACATTACCCTTGAAAATTGCCTAAAGGGTAAAGTACATTTTAACACTTCTTGCATAGTCTTTTGACAAATTGACAATAATTCCTAATTACCAGACCAAGCAGAAGCAGCAGCTTTGAAACATACCACTACACTGGGTTGGTTGAAGCGGGTTCCCAGGAAAGTTACAGGTTCCAGTACTTTTTTTAAAGTTGTTATTTTTTTTTTTTGGAGTTTGAAAAAAAAAAAAAAATTCTGTCTCTACCCATACTTGACACAGCGGTCAGAGCAACGCGTTACAAATGTATTCCTCACAGAGTCCAAAACATTATCCTTATCAATTGGTGAGCATTGATTGGTCGATAATCTATAAGTTACATTTACTGTCAGATATGCCTTTCATACTAGACACATGGCACAAGTGGTATTACATTCCTATAGAACTGACTATAGACAAAATAAGACATGCAATATGTACACATTTTATGCCCAAAGATTCTTTATGATAAGGTAACAACAAGCAAAACAGGTACTAGAATAACTCCTAATAAAAAAAAAAATAAAAAAATATTGACTTGTTTTTCAAGATAATTTCCAAAAGCATTACCTTCAACCTCTATCCTACCTGCTAACCCTTCACCTTGTGGTTAAACCTGACATTTATATGTCATTTCAAACACATTTTGTGAAAAAAAAAAAAATAAATCTCCTCCTCCTTTCCAGCTCATTTGATACAGACCTCAGACCTTGCTGCACCATGGGTAATGAGGGCACAGCCAGCCATGGAATCCCTTATAGATCATCTGCTGGGTTTTTATTAATGCATCAGGACTTCCTGGTAAGACCCGCTGCTCGCTTGCCTCCACTCCTTCAACCAGGAGAGAAGATTAATTGGGTTCGCCCAAAAATGGCATTAGTTAGTTATTGCTGTATGGTATTGGTCTTTACAAGATCCTGCGGAATTTTTGGGAGATCATGCAGAAAATTAACTGTCATGTGCGGAGGATCGCGCTGAACGAAGGGCGGTGTTACCCTCGTTCAGTGTCGGTGGGAAAGAAGAAAGCAGGATGGAAATAGTGGAAGTATGGTGATGGTGAAGATGCTGCACAGGCATCTTCTTGATCTCTGCCACAAAGATCTCAAAGATGGATGGATGGATGGCTATATATATATACAGTATATATATATATATATATATATATATATATATATACAGTCATGGAAAATGATTAGACCACTCTTTCTTTAATTTCTTGTCCATTTAAAAGTCTGCTTCCACTTAACCTACATTAATCTGGACAAATATAACAAAAAGGGCTCATAATTAAGTTTAATTTCAGAGGTGATTTCTGGCCATTTTATTGACAGTGTACATATATATATACACATATATACATACATATATATATGGTTATTTTAATATACTTTAATAATGGTATTATAGTAGTATTGTAATAGTAGTATAGTATAGTAGTATTGTAATAATGATACCAAAAAATTGACAATAACAATAATGACACAATAATACTTGAGTTCTGTTTGTGTTAATTGAAATGTTGTCTCGTTTTGTTCTATATTTGACCAAAAGTAGTAGTTTGCAAAACATTGTTCTAAAAAGCTTTCAGCTCTTTATTTAGTAATAATATCAAGTACTACTTTATTTCACAAGAATGCTAAATAGCTAACTTCATATACAGATAAACTTTCAGACTTGGATTTAGTGCTAGGGACTGCCATGCATCTCTGAGAAATAAACATATTAGAATAAATGTGAGTCACGGGCCAGGGCAGGATCAGAAAGATTGAGTAATTATATGAACCAAGGCTAACAACTGGTTCATAGAACAAAAACAAAAAAACTTTTGACATTTTCCTTGGGACAGAAACTTAACCAAAAATATATATATTTTTTGTCCTGAAACAGACACAGAACCAAAAAAAAAAGAGAAATAACCAGTAAATATAGCTTCCTGTGGATCATCAGACTATATGAGGAGGACTGACTACCAACTACAGTCACATGTGAAAGGCATCACTGATATTGTAATTTCTGTAGTCTGTCAATATGTAAAATGTAAGTTTGAGACACAATATCAATGTATTTGTCCATGTAATGATGGGCTGTGTAATACTTGGGTACTGAACATACCACACTGGGATGATCACGGTTTATGTCTTTTATGTCGGTGTTTATGTCTACTTTATTTTGTTAGGTCGTTGTTGAACCTCAGTCTCACTCCTCTCCTGTTGTGATTGCAGCCTTATACTAATATAGTGAGATTATAAATACTGAGCCAAAATGCGGCCGGTGCAGCATTAGCTTTGCCATTTGCCTGCTCTCCCGTCGCATCTGAGCGCTCGGCACTTCAAGATGGATTCCGGCAACAAACAAGTCTAAATCTGAGAACCCACGAGACTGTTACACTATATAAAGGACCAGGTTTTAACCGATTCAGGAATGTCAATTTTATGGTGGAACTAAAAACCAGAAATGTTAAAAAAAAAGCTAACTCTTTACAAGGAAAAGGCAGAAGGATACTGATAATATAACTTAAATGTATAATTTGGACAAGTTTGGAGGGCTGGGTTAAAAAGCCAAACGTGCCGCAATCGGCCCCCGGGCCATAGTTTGACTGGACATTTCAGATTAGGTTCAAATGTAAATTTTTTTGAGAAATATATTTTTCCAGTATTCTACTAATTGTGTACTCCAAATGATTCTGTGTCATTAACTCACACCAGGATTAATGTGATCACTCTGAGAGGGGAGGGTGGGCGGGGGCTGGGACTCAAGCCGCTCCACTGATTACTCACCCACTCCTTCCTCATTTTCCATTTCAGCGTGTGTTATCTGAGCAGGTGGTGTTTGAGCTTTAGCCTGACTGTGTTTCTCTGTAACTGAGAGGTAAATGTAATAACAGACCTTTTGGGTTGGATATTATATCCACCACACTGGTAACACAAGTTCAGCCTCGGGCTGATTTTCTGCCAGTATTGAAGTAAAATCAGCAACCAGCAATCAGATTAAGAGGTAAAAACCAAACCATATCTGCCTTACAGAAGGTGAAGTGACTGCTGTGGAAAGATAACCGCACACTGAAGACAAAAAAACGAAAAAAAAAAAAACAACAAATAACCAGAAAACAAACAGCCTTCCTATTTCAGACAACATAATTATTAGATTAGTTCAGATTAAATTAGTTTCAACTTTATGGGGATACTTTAATGTTTTGAAGATTGCAGGTGAACAAGCGTAGATTTGATAACAAGGTCAAACAAACAGTTGATAAACAAACTCCTTTTCGACCTTTTGTATCAAACTGAATGGTCAAAACTCAACTGTCGTTATCAGAGAGATGTTTTCTTTCTACGGTCCCTCAGAAGCAGCTCCATTGTGAAGTCTACACGGGTCGCCCTCCTCCCTTCATACATTTAACAAAGAGCTGCTGATAAACTGCGACACAACAACAACAACTACAACTACTGTAGATGTTGTCACAGCAACTCTGCCCAGCGTGTGTTCCAACTGCTCGCCTGCTGTGATGCAATCTTTTGGCTGCAGCCAGTTCCTTGCAATACGTGGATGAAGTTTGCTGTGAGAGTAGGTGATGTAGTTTGACGGAAGAATGACACCTAGAAGTCTATTCCTATGCAACCTCTGCATTAAAGCCATTGGCAAAGCTGGAACCCACTGGACCAAAGTCTGGTTCCCTCACCACAAGGTCACTGCCACTGAAAGATATGGCTGATGAAGATTCTCAGTCATCAAAATTATGAGTTATGTTTAGTTATGATGTTGTTATATATTATATTTATATAATATAAACAACATAATAACATAATATTATATTTATATAATATATAACATATATAATATTATGTGTATATATATATATATATGTATATAAATATAGTCATGGAAAAAAATATTAGACCACTCTTTCTTTAATTTCTTGTCTTGTTTAATTTTTTAATCTACATTAATCTGGACAAACATAATAACAACAAAAAAGGCTCATAATTAAGTTTAATTTCCCAGCTAATTTCTGGCCATTTTATATGGTTTTATTGATAGTGACAAAAATCACTTCCGTTCCTACATCACTAGCAATAACATTGTACTGACAAATACAGTGCTTTTAGTCGTTGCATGGTTTTGTGTTCATTGTTTCCCCCAGGTGATAAACCTTTAGTGGAACAAGGCATTAAGATGAACAAGGGATTGAAGAAAACAGCGGAGTGGTCTAATATTTTATATAATATATATTTTATATGGTTAAATAAGAAAGAATCAGCCATAGGCTAGTTTTCATCTGTAGTCCCCTGGCCATGATGATAAAAGGCAAGAAGCACACAATAGATATACAATAGAAAATACATATGCAAAAACTTTTTATACAATTAAGAATTTCTTTTCAGCTTAAATTGGCTGCTTTTGTTTTTATACCATTTGTTAATATGGCCTTTAAAGGAGAGCTGTGAAAGGAGAGCTAACATTAACCCAATATATTTATACGGATTGAAAATTTGTCAGGATCAGGTGACTCTCTACTTGTTTTAGTGAAATACATGCCTACAGTTTTAGAAAGGTTTAGCTGGAGACAGCACTCCTGTAACATAATTGTCACACAGGACATTGTTTTGTGATATAAGAGCAATAGATTCCATTATTGCCTTGGACTTTGCCGAGTTATTGCAGAACTGCTGTTGGAAAAACTTTTGTATTTTATTCTGTCCGCTCCTCTGACTACTGGTGGTTCCTGCTGTGCCACGTCACCGTCATCGTCAACCAGTCATCAGTCCCACTCTGCCGTCTCCACAGGTTACTGCTAAGGTTAGTTGGACCTCCAGTGTTTTCAATTGTTGCTCTATAAAGTCGGTGAATCATGTCGGTTTTATCTATCTTTCCATCCTTCCTTAAAAAAAAACAAATGACGTCCAAACCTTTGATTTAAGGATTTAAATAAGAAACCCTGTAAGTTTCATCTGTGTTGTCTGCCATGTTGCTCAGAGCAGAGTAAAACCCACAACCTAAACTTCAATCAAATCAGCCCACCTCACAGATCACTCACCCCAAGAAACACAACCTCCACGTGTGAATAGATGTATATATGTGTCTATTGGCTCTCCACTCTAGTGGGCGGGAGCGGCTTGTGTCTGACGTCAATTTGTTGACGGGGCCATGGAGCAGGAAACCGATCCACGTGCAAATATCCGAACCATTGGACCGTTTTACTGCATTATCGATTGTTCGGGGTCACAAATATAAATATATATATATATATTATATATACACTGCAAATTGTCTCTCCTTTGCCCCTCATCTTTCTAATGTCCTTGCCTCCTCCTTTCTCTCCTCTTCTCTCTCTTTCTTCTCCTCACCTCGATCAGGGATCCGGGTATCTTATTTTATTCATCACATGTCTAACATGTGTCGCAACGACAATAAAGCTTCCTTGAATAATTGAATCGATATTTTGTAGTGTATTCAATATTCTAGGAGGTATATGTCACTGACGTATACTGTATGTTCTTATAATCTATCCATTTATATGACAGGAGGGTCATGAAAGTAAAAGAAAAGAAAAATAACTTATATTTTACGTAAATGAATAACATAACTACATGACAATGATAACATGGAAGTGGGAATTAAGGTGCATCCCTTGACACAGTGCAATTAAAGCAATGAAGCCTCTTTTTTAGAGGAGAGAGAGACATGTGCATGCAGCAGGAGCATATATTTTTGTAAATAAAGCTAGAGATTGTAAAATGTCATGTGTATAAGGGTTTACCGCACACTGTAGGGTTAGGATAGTTAGGATAAATTAGCATAAATTAGCTCCCACCAAACATTAGAGCACAAACTTTGATCTTCTATTAGATTTAGACACAAACTGTTAAAAGATGTATGTCTGTACTCGTGTCCTCAGTTCTTTTAAGGGTTCAAAAGAAAAACTGTGAATGGTTTATGAAAACTATGAATCATAGGTTTAACCAAGGCCACACGTTATTTACTTGGAAACTTCACTTTCTCTGGACAAAGTTTAAGAAAAAAAACTATTCATATGAAACAATACCATAAATTATAGCATTTCTTTTCTCAATAAACTGTAAAAAATATTATGTTTTCACTGTGGGAAAGAAACAGCAGCTGCAAAATGTGAGGTTGAAGGTCGTCATGAGCAAACGAACAGCACCAGCCTTTTCAACAAAGCACAAATGATTTTTTCTTTCATGGCTTCCATGAAAAAAAAAACAAATCAATACTGTTGTCTGTTAACCATAACTGTAATCAATCATGGCCATGACAGTGTTCAAACACACAGATGCACACACTCCATCCTTATCAGACCGCCCGCAATTACCTTATACAACCCAACGACTGAACACAAGTAATGGATGCAGCTGCCGGTTCCAAAACAAAAGTTGTTTTCTTTTTAACTGCATGTTCTCTTCTGTCGCCTCCTACTGTATTGATGAAATGCTAAGTCCTGCCTTTGGTGAATGTCACTAAGAGACGTCATTAAATGCCTCTTTACTAATGTCTGAAAAGGTTAAGTCATTTTTTTTGTAGACAGGCACAGAGAAAGGTCTACAGTCTGCAGGTTAAAACAATGAACTAAACAGAGGTACATGACTTCTAGTGGTCACAATAAAGAAGGGAGATATCAATCTGTCTGTCTGTCTGTCTAACTATCTATCTGTCTGTTTGTTTCTGTGAGCATTTGCCCTGATTATCTTATGTGTTTTAGGCATAAATATCACAAACAAAAGTTTGAGATCAGTAAACCAATTTTAGTATCACACACTAAAAACTGAAATACAATGCAGTTTGTCTATTTGTGTATCTGTCTGTCTGTCTGTCTATTTGTCTGTTTGAGCGTTTGACCTGATTATCTTCCTAAATTCGGTGTTTTGGGCATAAATATCACAAACAGAAGTTTGGTATCAGCAAACCAATTTTAGTATCGTACACAACACAACACAAGGACATAAAAACACAAGTTTGTCTTGTGCCTGTCTACTGTCTTTTTTACCTAGGAGTACTGGAATACTGGGCTCTTCTCACACAGAAGGAAGGACGAAGGATAATATTTCCTTGCACTGGCTGCCGAAGGAGCCCCTGGTCCATGGAGCCGGATTGGACATCTGCTTTGATGCCACACACGGGTTGACGTCTTTATTGCGTAGATCCAAGATCACTTCTTTGGGTCGGCTGATTCATGTGGCGGGCCCCCAACTAACAGACGGCAGGTCCCTATGCTCGGTGCTTGGCATGCGCTCAGTGCGATTGGCCCAGGAAGCGAAGGCTTGGGGGCGATAGAGAAGTTTCTCATCTATCCATCTATTAATTTTTTCTTTTGTAATGGAAAGATAACTGTTCACCATAACAGTAAACAGTTACATCCTTCTGGTCATGCACTGAAATGCACTATGGTTTCTCGCCAGATTCCGGGGTGGATGGGAGTCACAAAGAATCTGAGGGGATCGTGTTCACTCCATCCCTGTCATCTGTATCCATAAATTATTTAAGGTCTGTGCAAAAAGAGAGCGATCTCCAGTTTGAACACTTTGAATCCAGAGGAGGATAATGGATAATAAATGAATTGACACTTTTGTCTCCAAAAAGAATGATATGCGCACCCCTGCAGTTTGTAAGCCTGGAAAAGTTGTGGGAACTGATTCTATAAAGGCAGTAATTGGCATAATACGAGTCTTCTTCTCCTTTCGGCTAGTCCCTTTTTCAGGGGTTACCACAGCAAGTCAACAATTTCCATCTCCCCCTGTCCTCTGAATCCTCAACTCTAACTCCAACCACCTCCATGTCCTCTATCACTGCATCCATCAATCTCCTCTTTGTCTCCTACCTGGTAGCTCCATCTCTAGCATTCTTCTACCAATATAATCGCTGTCCCTCCTCTGAACATCTTAATCTATGTTCTCTAGCTTTTTCTCCAAACCTTCCTGTCTGAGCTGGCATAATATAATACAACATCAAATTGAGTCAGTTAATTAACAGAAGCCAGAACAACAAATTACAGCGAAGGCAAACAGCAATTACGCCAGTGTAAGAACATCAGCAGGATGTTTTCCAGATGAAACCAGCCTGAATCATTACCAAACAACTATCCTCTATCTTTGTTTAAAAATACATGACCTTGTTTACTCCTCCTTTTTCGTCTTCTCCGGTGGAAGTCCAGCGTGTGTGCAGTTGAATTAGTCCGATGGCTGCGAAACACTGAAGAATAAAGGACTGCAGTTGAGAGAGTCCAGCAGCGAGTTGACGTGCACCATGTGTTTCTCAGCCTGGGCCAAAGAACTGAAGGTGAGATCAATAGATGAGACCCCGTCTCCGTGAGGGGATTCTCCAGTGAGGCTTTGTAACCCATAAAGAGCCATTATTTACTGCTTCTCCGCCTTGCGACAAATTCACCCAGCATGGGCCCATTAATGTGTAATTAAGAAGAGAATGAGACAAATATTTAACCACACTAGTGTTTGCCTTCATTAACGCTGCTTCAACAGGGGGTTATTAATGGTTTCCTGGTGTCGGCTACAGTGGACGGACCCAGGAAACAGGCCAGGGTTCAAATGTTGTTGGTAAATATATGTATACATTTGAGGTCGTGGTAGAGATCATTCTCTATTTTCTGTATTTCTGAATTCACACTCTATAACTCACCGTTTAAATCAAAACAACAAAGCGTAGCCTCTATTCTGTCGCACAACAATAGAAACACTGACGGGGGTCGAACTGGAAGACGGTGGTGGCAGCTTAAGAGGGACAGCTGGGAGTTTGAAGATAAACTTCAGAACCAAGATTAGATCATTTGAACCTGGATTGAGTAAAAATAGTCAAAAATAAGATGCGGGAAATAAAGATGAAGACACTCGTGGGGGGTTGGCTGTAGTGACGGAAGACATAAAAATCGTTGGTTGAAAGAGGATCAAAAGAAATCGTGACATGAAGACACACAATGTCTCTTGGCAATCCAAACCAGAACCTACATTCATCACTAACTGTGTGTAGGTTCCTGACACTTGAATTGATTTGATCCTCAAACAACAGAGGTAATGATGTTGTGCTTACCGTCTTTTTTTTATTATTAATATTATTTCAAAAGGAGGCTTCTCATTGGCTCACAGATTAGAGGTATTACAACAATGTCTGCTCACAGTACCCGAAAAACTGCTGCTGTGTATAATCTATATCCAGTCTGTGACTTTATATAGCAATAAAAAGGTCTTTTTTATGTTTTTATTATGATACATTTTTTTTCTTTTTCTGTAATTTTTTTGGTGATTGTTTCAACTTGATGTGTGTGCACTAACATAAGACATTGCTAATTCCAAATAGCCAAAAACAAATTAACCTACATCAGAAGTATTGTTTTGTGCTTATGATGTATTTAAAGAATTTATATGTGCATTTAAAATGCTAAAACATTCCTACCGAATAATAAAATAGTTTTCTTAAATTCAGTTTGTTGGTCTGCATTCTGCTGTGCAAAAAATTAATTTTAAAACATTGTTACCCGATAATTAATTGATTAAATAAATAACCCGTTAGTAACCCTAACCCTAACCCTAAATTTTCATATACCAATTAATACATGTTATAATTCAGTGGAGCTAAATTCAGCTAAAATTGACTTTGGTAATATACTGTAGAAGTAAATATGTACTAAGACAGACGTGGGCGTATATTTTGACTCTCTCTCTTGACAAATTAAACTCGTGACACACAGCCAAGAAATAATTTTTTGTAAACCAGTGGTTCATAACCTTTTTGGGGCTACCGAACCCAACCTGTTTCATATACGCATTCACCGAACCTTACTTTAGAAGGGTGAGTTGGTGTGTCTTGACCACCGTGGCAGAGGCTCCACCAAACCCCAGAGACCGACTCACCGAAGCCCTAGGGGTTCGATTGAACCCAGGTTAAAAACCACTGGTGTAAACTAAAATAAATAATGTGTAAAAGCCATGCAAAAAGGCTAAACATTACATTATCCATTTTAAAATTGCAGACATTGCAGGGTAAAGACAGAAGATTATAGATGATAGTAGTTGGACAAGTTTGGCGGCCAGATTAAAATGCAAAATGGACCACAGCTGGCCTTCAGACCAATTTGCCCAAATCTGTACTCAGACATACAACAAACATCAGCCAACCTTACCAGTCACCACCTAGGCTTAAAAAAGTGGCTGATGCTGAATGGTTATACTATTTTTTATTTGCACTTTATCTACAAGTTCATGGAAAATAATTTGCTATGTAAAAATAATAAGAAAAAATCACATCACGTATCACAATAATACTGGGGTAACTAATTAAGATGCAGCCTTATACTCTGCAGGACTTGCCAGACATAGTTCGGTAAAAAAGACTGGAAAAGGCCCAGACTAATAGAACTGGCAGCTCATGGAGGTCTAATTAAAATTAATGCTGGGGTCTCGTCATGTTGGCTCTGGTGCAGTTTCCCCATGTATTGTATGGTTAATTTATACACTCTGCCATTGTGTGTTTTCATTCATCAGAATAGTTTTCTTAGGATGGTTTTCTCTCACCTGAGTGTGACCGCAGAGGCAATAGAAATTGAGATGTAAGCTGGTTTAGTCAATTAGACTTCTCTGGTCAACATCGCTCACAAACCTTGAGGTATTTCCCAGAAAAGTGAAATAGTACTGCTGATATTTGAGAAGCACTTAGGTATTGGATCAGCTTTATAAGTATAAAAAATATAAGTAAAGACAACTGAGCAGCATGCTAAAATATTCAGTTGAACTTCGGAAAGACTGAAAAACCAACCAGACTGAAAGACGGAAAGAACTGAAAACCATTCTTGGATGAGATTAATGCAACTTCTTCCTGTTGCCCTCCAATTTACCATTTTAGATAAATGATGTCTGAGAACCCGGAAGAACAACAATCCAAGCAGTGTGGAATCAAACCAACAACTCTGAATTGTTGATAATTCTTTGACTGTAACAACAGCTGCAACTTATTATATATTTGGGAGAGTACTGGCATATTATTAGGTCTATGGTCAAAACTACCACGGTTCACAAGGACAGCTTGCTATTTTAGCAAGTGGATGAGATTGATGGGCAAATCTTTGTGTCTCTTTTCTGGAAGTGAAACATTCAGCAACTTTGGTCAAATGATATCAATTGGGCAGAACAATCAAAAGTTTGGCAACTTTTTTTGATGCAGTGATCTAATGTTGCTGGTCAAGTCCTTCCATTTGTCATGGCAGTTGGGGCATGACAAATGGATTTTCTAAATTTGTGTTATTGATTTTGGTTCTCTATAAAATATGATATTTAATATATTTTACTTCAAATTTGTCATTTTTCAAATTTAATCTATTTTTTTTTTTTTGTTTTATATTGATACGTCCACAGTTTGAGGGAACCATTCTGTCTAGCCTTGACTAGTATGCACTGGAGGTTAGATTAAGACCCTGTCACCAAATATAGAGAAGGAAGTCACCAAATCTCTGATGACGACACAGGATTTAAGGAAGTTGGATTTTTTTTTTTTTTTTTTTTAATCAATGGGACTACACGGTTCACAATATTATGCTCAAATGGATTTTCCTTAACAGGAATTGGCAGCCAGAACAACTTGGTGGGGCTTGTCCATTGTTTGTCAATGAGGGCAGTAACAAGACAGAGCAACTACAATGGACTTCAGTTCAGTTGTATGAAATAGTAGGTTTTCTCAATGGTTATGTGAAAGCACAAGTATGTTGTAATTAAAAATAAAAATAAATATAAATTAAAAATATATATATATGTATTAATCCATTGTAGGAGAATGTCACCCTGGGAATTTCATATAGGATTTCTAACTAAGTTACTTCTCTGAAAAGAGAAATGCACACAGGTTCAATCACAAGAGACAGAGACAGAAATTCATGACTTTTATACGTCATTTATTTAAGTTCACACAATATCTTAATCTATGAGATCCTGACTTGGACCACGTGTCATATTTAGGTACCCACTGTGGTGCTGGGGTCAAAGTATCTACACACACCTGGTTTATTAAATACTTAACTACACCTGGACGCTAGTTTGACATCTATTTATAAGACTTTATTCAATTGTGGCAGTCAACCACATTTGCCATGTTTATCCATAGTGAATATTGCATTTACATGATATTTTTCTGTGCAAGACAGTTTTTTTTCTTCTTTAAAAGTCACAAGAGGACAAAGGAAAATTTTCAAAGATTAAGGAAAAAAAAATTGTGAAAGCCAGAGAGAGAGAGAGAGTAAATGCATCTTTAAATGTGTAACTATTGTTGAATATGTCAAGAAGTGCCAAAAACAGAGTGATGATTGTTTTTATTTTTCATTCTTTCCACAACGACAAAGTGACACTTAAAGCAGGGAGACAGTAAAATTACTAGAGCCAAATGTGTAACTGACAAGTCTATAAAATAAACAGAATTATATGAGTTGGCGAAGAGCTGTCACATTACACACTCACACAGAAACGCTGCCTTTATTCTGGGAAAAGGCAGATATATTTAATGTCTCTCGCACTAACAAAGTGGGGCTTTTATCCAGACTGCTCCAAATTGTTCACCACTTTCAGGCCAAAAATGAACTTTTTAAATTAGCGACTGCTTCAGTCATGTTACTTTGTAACTCCTGTTAGAGACAATATAATGGAAAGGCAGGAGGACACACAGGTAGGGAGAGGTCAATATGCAAACAAGCAAAAAGAAAAGCCAAAAGCACATAAATACAGCAGTGTCTTCACCTATTCGCCAAATGAAGCCACCTTCAGTCAATAGAATCAACTAATCAATACGTGAACCCTGCTGAAGCCAAGGTTTTGAGGCGGTACAAGGTATAAATCATTTATGTCACGGCTTTGGTATTGACCTCATGGTTGGAGAAGAGACAAAACCATATGCACGTTCTCTTACATATAACTTAAGCATACAGAGACCATGATCACTGTTTCAAACCATGGTTACTCTCAAATGTGACTTAGCGACTCATCACTTATGCAGACAATTTATCACATCACCAAGAAATAACAAGATAAATAAGAAGGAAACATTCGAGTCAGTGCTCTATTTGTTCTTATTTATTGGACAGATATGTTTAACTGCAATATTTTAACTTGAAAAAAAAAAAAAATCTAAATAGTGGGCAAAAGGTAACGCAAAAGGATAAGTCCAAAAATCTATTTTTTGTATTAATATTTGGTATTAGTTACAACAGACTCATTTGACTCACTGGTAGAGATGTGCAATTCGTGGTTGCTGCAATCGAGTGTGTGGGTGTTAAACAGAGTTATTCGCATTACCTGCAGTAAGAATGCATACAAGTGAACAAACTCATAAACTCAGGAAGAAGCGGGACAAACGGCAAAAATGTTATTCCGACAAAATAAACCATATTGTGCTCTGATCACGTGGTAAGTAAATATGATGTTTATTGCGATATTGTAAAAGCTACTCCGCATAAATACTTCTATACTTAAAATAATAAAATCATGGATTAATAAATATAGATAATTAAACGGTGGCTTAGCTGTTGAAGAAGTGTACTTTGGTTCTTGCTTTTTTTTTTTTTTCTTTTATTGTGATGGAGAAGACAAAGTGTTGGACGACATTCATGTGCCGGGTCACTGTAGAATTGCAGAAAGTTTAGTTTCCACGGTATGTGAGACAACAGAGATTGGCAACTGAAATCATAAAGGTCCTGACCCAGATAACTTCCAGTGGGGAACCACCCACAGGAAGGCACACACTATAGAGCAATGTGATTTTGGTGACTTTTCTTTCTTGATTTCTTCATCTTTTTGTCCAATACGCAGAGGCAGCAGGTGGTGAGCCCACTGGAAGCCAGCCACCCTAACTGTGATTCAATCTTGCTCAGGAAGTGAACTCAAGGAAATAACGATAATATAAGGACCATTAAATTATACAGTTATTAAAATATAATTATGCTTTTACGTCATCATATGATTAGCTGAGTAATATGCATTGATTTCTTTTTATTTCTCATTTATTTTTAAATAATTGCTTATCAAGAGGTTGGGTAATAAAAATGTAGAATGATTTCTTGATCATAAGACACAATGTCATCGAACCCCCCATTTTTATATATGTAAGGCACAATAAGTGGCACAAAATAGTCTAAGTCGATTCAACTTTATTCAACTCGGTCACAATGACTGCTGAGTCAGAACACATAAACTATACACTCACTTTTTCACCTCGCTCCATTTTCACAAATCCATCAGATTCTTCATCTTCTTCTAAGTCTAAGTTCAATTTCATCAACAAACTCTATTTACTCTTAACTGCCTTTTCATTTTGCTGTTGTTACTTAGTTCAGTCCTTATAAACATCCTATGTAGGACTTTGCGCTGCCATTTTTTTTTTTTCTTTGAAAATGTATTTGCTTGGTTTGAATTAAAATAAAAATTAAATATGAGAGTGGGTCACTACTTAATGACCATAGGAAAATGTGGGTCCCAGAGTGAGACCAGTTGAGAACCACTGATGTGGTGAATAGGATATTCAGTTTATGTTGATAAATTAGTTCACAGTTCTCACTCCAGCCTGGTCATTTGACAAAATAAGGTACACATACATATACTGTCATGGAAAAGATTATTAGACCACTCTGCTGTTTTCTTCAATTCCTTGTTCATCTTAATTCCTTGTTCCACTAAAGGTTTATCACCTGGGGGAAACAATAAACACAAAACCATGC
>JAFBJS010006852.1:0-116786 GCA_016785265.1 Paraplagusia blochii
TGGCATGTACACATAGACTGAAAAACCTGCATTCCTGTATAAGGTTTAACTCTCAAGAGTTAATCATCAGACCTTATCAATTGCAGTAGGAGAGGCCTGATGAAGGAAAATAGAAAAAGAGCTTCACAATTCTGGAAATTTTGATTCAATATTGACTTTTAGGCTCAGGATTTGATTGAAATTGATTTTCTATCCAAAAGCTTTTTTTTTTCCTTAAAATTTACTGACCAGAGCATAAACAAATGATATATATCTGTGATTCTGAGAAACAATATAAAATTTCTGCATTTTACAGTAAGAAAAACAGAATTAATCAGTTGCAGGTTCACACCACTCCATATCAACCTGCAGTGGGATTCATTCTGTCATATTTTTTCAAGGAAACTAGTAACAAACTGTTCAAACAAAACTGAATATGTTTACATTTCATATACTGTGTGTGTTTGTGACTGTGTGTGTGTGTGTGTGTGTGTGTGTGTGTGTGTGTGTGTGTGTGTTTGTCTGTATATTTAGAAGCTCTTTATATGTAGAATTTTCAAATTAAAGTGCTTTACATACACAAATGTATGTATACATGTATGTATGTTTGTATGAAAAAAGTATTATTAGTGTTAGTATTTAGTATTTAGTATTAGTATTTTGGGCAGTAGTGGCCTACTGGTTAAGGAACCAAACTTTGAGGGTTCAAGGTTAGACTCCACCAGCTACCAGGTTACAGAGGTGTGGATCACACTGACAAGCAGTTTGCTTTCCTTCCTTCCTTCCTTCCTTCTTTCCTTCCTCCCTTCCTTTCTTCCTTCCTTCCTTCCTTCCTTCCTTTCTTCCTTCCTTCCTTCCTTCCTTCCTTCCTTCCTTCCTTCCTTCATTCATTCAATCCTTCCTCCCTTCCTTCATCCTTCTATATGTATTTTACTGCTGTCTGGAACTTAACTTCTGCAGAAACAGAGGTTGGTCCCAACGTTCAGGACTAACCTGGCTCCATTGTGCTGTTTAAACACACAAAACGCTGCAAGTCAGATATTGTAACAAAACCATCAACACTATTACTCCATTTTGTTGCACAAATCTAATATATACATATATACACATATAAACATAGGTGAAAAAAATGTCTAATCCGTGCAAAAGTGTGAGTGCTGCCCCCTTTTTAACTTCCTTCCACCTCTCCAGTCTGCCACTCACATCCAGGAAGCACACGTTTGTAAGTCTGACCCCACACTGAAAAACCCTCTGAATTTGCCTTTTAATGCATGTATACTGACAACACCACCTGCGGCGGTAAATGTTGTCAGACATCAGGAAAGTGAACGCCGCTCTACCAGATACTCCTGCCTAATTGTCTTCATCATGATGTGTTTATTCATAATTAATGCAGAGATATTTTCTCCTGCAGAAACATGGTCATTAATGGGCACAGAAATAAACAGCCAGATTTGCTGGGAGGGTGTTAATGCTCTCAAAGAGAATTCTAAATTGTGTTATCAGTGAGGACCTGGCCATGTATTTCAGTATAGGCTCACCACTCTCTTTGTTTAGAGCTAAGTTTTATAAAAAAATAACCTTTGGAAACATGAGTAAAAACTCTGCGCTTGGGTTCCAACACATTAAATATGCTTTCTTTGATCGGACTTAAACCTTTTGGTTTTGCTTACAGAGAAATGCTTCCCGGCAGAGAAATCTAAAAACATTGTAGCAGTAAAGCAGTTACTTCTAACCAAAGCTGATTTTTTTTTTTAAATAGAGCTACAGCAAACATTTATCCAGTATATTTACTGAACTCACAGTAAATGATATATATATACAGTATATATATATATATATATATACTGTATATATGCTTCTTTCCAGCTGTCTTATTAGAGATTCTTCACATAAATTAAAAACAACATATGTATATATATATATATATATATATATATATATATATATTCTATAAGAACAAATTGTAAAATAAAAAAAGTATATATATTATTCATATATATATAGATATAAGTTATAACAGGCATGGGCAAACTAAGGCTCGGGGGCTGGATGAGGCCCGTTCAGCTTTGCAATCTGGCCCACCAATTTGTAGAATTGGTTTTTATTTGAATAGCCCTTCTGCTTTTCCCCTGCAATGCCCACCTCTTCCCAATAGATGGCATTAAGAAGACTATAATATTAGCATTTTAGCCTTTGTTGCATTTTTCATGTCATCTCACATGAAGGCTCCATCCTTTAGCTCCCAACTTGACTTCTGTGTCCAATTTTAGCAGCAATTGTGGCCGGCGAGTCAAAAAATAAAAAAGTTTGCCTATGTCTGACTTATAAGATATTCAATCTATACAATAAAAATTCAAAATCGCATATCATCCAACGCTTAGACATCCGACGATAAGAAATAACCGAAAAAATATAAAGTAATGAAACTTATTGAACAGTTTAGTGGCAGTGACCCAGAAGGGACAAAATTACTCAAGACTCAAGAGCTGTAGTTGTTTACGTGTAAATATACAATAAAGTTTGGTGTGTACCTGCTGACAAAATACTTATGCTAAAAAGATTTAGCAACGTAGTGACAGAAAGTATTAATCAACAGTTATGTCACCGTGCAGCACAGATCATCACAGTTGGTTTGATTGTTAATTAAGTGAAAATAGAGTTATTTGTTCTTGTTTCACATAAAATCTCCAAATTTATAAAAGATTATTTAAGATTACTACTATATAAACATGAAATTATTACCACTTGTCACACAGGCACTTCCAACATTCATCAGGTTTGATTGATCTACAGCTCCACATTACACTGAGCAGTTTTAATTGTGTTTATTGAGATGCTGAAACGGCAGCGAAGGCATTTTATTCCATGTTAGATGATTGAAGACCTGCCGCTCTCCTCCACTCACTTGTATTTTTGTTGCCTTAGCCACAAGCTTGGTGGGTTTTTTTTGTTTTTTTGTTTTTTTTTTTTCCCAAACCTCATGAGACCAATTCCCATTATTTACTTGACTGTGACCCTGTATCAGGACCTCTCCGCTCTCTCATTTTCCAGTAGCCTCCTCTTAAATTGTCCGGCTAATGGGAAGCTGCATTTTTACTGAACTGTAATGAATGCTCCAATTACACTGAAGGTGATGGAGGTGATATTCCTATGACGGGAGGGTGGTGATGTTGATTTCTCACTCGCCGCACTCTCTATCTCCGTCTCTCTTCAGCCACTCTCGCAGACCCGTGGTCAGCAGCGGCTGCTGCCGGGAGACGACTCGGCCTCCACTTGTGGTAATGCAATCTGTGAGTGCACTGCCAAGCCGTGCACCAATGAGGTGATTGTAGAATTAAGTGCTTGAAACAAATGAATTCATTCTGGCAGAAATGTGTCAAATGACCTTTCTGCTGCTCATTACACACAGCGGCTATTACACCAGAGAAATGCTCCTGTTGTGTGAGCTCCTTTGTCCCCTCCCATCGTCTCCCACCACCACCTCCTCCACCTCTCTCTCTGCCGTCTTGTCAAAGGGGATTGGTAATTAATTGAAATCATTTCCATGTGTGAGTGATGTCCACGCCCCCCCCTGGAGGTGTGTCAGCGGATCGATAGATATTTAGAGTGCACAGTGTGCTGGTGAGGTGATAAGGACTCCAGTCATACCTGGCTAAATGACAGCCTGAGGTCCATGAAGACAAGTCAAGTTCACAGGAAGGAAGGAAATTGATAGGCGATTATAAAAGGCTTAATCCTCACTAGATGGCGTTGTTACCATAGAAACACTCATTTACACTTAGAGGTACCGTGTTACTGCAGTTAATTAATTTTCGAAGATTAATCAGATTTGCATTTAAAACGTGTTTTTACGCATCAGCAAAATGATGCCGGTGCAGAGTATACTCAATAATTCCCCCGTTTGTATAATGCTTGTTGTTGTTGTTGTTATTGTTGTTATTTACACATACTGCTGGCAATTGTTTGCATTTCACACCTTGAGCTTAAAATACCGTACATGTGAGGAGAAGAATGTATACAGTGATACGTTGAGATACGACTCTCTCTGCCACTCAACTTTTTCTTTCAATTTTTGCATAGAATTACTGTGGGAACATGGTGGTTACAATTACAGTGTTACAACATTGTTACACAATAGTGTAATAGTGTTACAATAACATTTAGCAGCTATGGTTTGGTCTGGCTTTGGTTCATGGAGCTTCAAAGCAACTTATATTTTGAAGAAGAATCAAGGTCGTAGTGGGTTCAAAAGTCATAGGATAAAAAAAAAGTTACAGTTAAAAAAAACTGCAGACAAATGATTCCATTCAATCTCCCAAGAAACACGAAAACAATAAAAAGACAAATATACACAGAAAATGCTATATTAAACATGGCATATCCAATGATACCTGAAACTCTTCTAATCTTCTAATCCACCATCCCGACCCACATAACTTCCAGTGGACTCACCACCTGCAGTAAGGCTGACAGTGTGGTGCAGTGTGGTTTGGGTGACAGTGGTGGAGACTTCTGCCCCTGTGACTTAGTAACGAATATGAGAATGAAGATGAAGGAATCAATGAATTAATGGGGGAATCATTCAACCTTACACAATATTATATAAAAAAATTAGTTTTTACTTGCTAATGTTTAGTTCGCCCGCCTGTCCATCCTGGGTGAGGATCCCCTCCACTGTGGATCACCCTGAGGTTTCTTTCTTTTTTCCCTTTCTGGGTTTTTGGGAGTTGTTCCTCAGCCGGTGTGAGGGTCTATAAGGGCAGAGGCTATCTCTATATATTCTTTTCATTTTCGTGTTTTTATGCAGGCTTGTTTGTAAAGTGCCTTGAGATAACGGTTGTTATGATCTGGCACTATAAACAAATAAAAGTTGAAGTTTACACAGAACAAAAAAAAAAAACTCTACAATAGAAATATGGATATTCAGACAAATAGTATTGGAATTAATGTTGTTATTATTCTACACTAAATCTAAAAGTGTAAATTCCAGGATAATTATGATTTATTTTTTTACCTTCAGACAATAACCCTGTTACAGCGTTGCACAGAGGAGGGCTAAGAAAAAGGAAAGAGGGAAAATGGACGAATTACACTGAGGAACAAAAATTAGTTGCTTAGATGCTCATAAAATATAAACCACCACCTCAATGCTAACTGCATCTTGCTGGCTGGCTTCTATGTCTGAAACATGTCAGGTTACTTGTAACCCATGGTACCACAAAATACCAGATCAACTCCAGTTCGATCTGGGACTGACAAACAAAAAGTTTTGAAAGACAAACTCTTAACGCATTCTATAAAACCGTGGATTGGTTTTGTCTCCACATGTGATTCAGGGTTAGATTGTCCTGTTAAGGACAAACCTGAAACACAGGCTTGGGTTCTTTCACTGCAATTTTACAAAGAATGACAAATGGTAAATTCGTTCTTTTCTCGAAGACCAGTGACTTATTTAAACGAAAGGACAGAGACAATCGTCCTGTCACCAATGGAACTCACTAGTACAACATCTTCAGATAAGTTTGTCCATCGTTTTACCCACTGTAGAGTAGAGGGTCAGACCAGGCCATGGGAAACATCACCAAAATCACCGGTCTCCACTGTCCTGACAGTTTTTGTGATGTAGTTTGGTGTGAGTTTGTCTCCAGGTCATTACACCTATCCATCAGAACCTGCAGCTGCCTGCAGACGCAGTAACAGAGCAGGGCAATAAGGACGAGAGCCGAAAAAAAAGAAAACCCAAAGTGAAAACAGCTTCAAGCCAAAGTCAAGCCGCTGTCCTGCCCCAGGCTGGGCTCTGGAGAACTCAAACTAAATAGAGAGAACTTTTTTGTGTAGCTGTTCAGGAACAGCAAGAGACGGAGATATCTCCAAGTGGAGTTTGTTTCCTCTCGGCTCTACAAGCGCTTTGTCTCTGTAACATATTTTTTGCACAAAGTGCAAATATTTACTACAATTCTGGTTTGAATTAGCCTGGTGTTTGAAGAACTTTTAAATCCCAACCCTCTTTATTTCGTTTTTTACCAAAGCTAAGACTTTATTCCTCAATAGATCTCCATTATTTGCTAAGAAGACAATCCCTGAAGTTCATCCAGTAATGTCAGTCACACACAGCCTGTCACTGTGAAGCAGAATTCACCAAGTGTTAGAAAATAACTAGTTACGTTACTAGTTACTGCATTATAAAAGTCACTAATAACTAGTAACTTTACTTTATAATTTTTTTTAAAAAAAAGTTCAGTGTTGTGTTCTGCAGCAACTATCATAATGAAATGTAGTGACACAATAAAAACAAAATAGATGTTTAGACATTTTGACAGGCATCTTTATTGTAACCTCAACTTGCCACTTGCCGTCGTTTTACTTGTGGGTGTGTGCTGCTGTTCTGTGTTGCATGTGTGCGTGCGAGTGAGACTGTTTATTTTCCTATATGACAAGAAGGCCCACCCAGGTCTCAATCTGATTGGCTTAGCCTGAAAAGTTAACCTATGTCAACCAATCATCGCTCCTTTTCAACGCATCAGTTCAGTTAGTGCATGACTGTGAGAGTTACCACACACACACACACACACACACACACACACATTAGAGGAATTATTGTGTTTGTACATTTGCCTCGTCTGTACCAGATTTGGACTTTTAGATTTTTGGAAATAAATCACAACCACATGGAACATGGAAAACTTTAGGGACAGCGGTGACTCAGTGGTTAAGGGAAACGGAAACCAAAGTGTTCCAGGTTCGAATCTACCACCGTTCCCACTCGCTGCTCCCCCGGCGCTCACTGTTTACTTTGGTGACGGGTTAAATGCACATGCAGTGTTCACAATGATCACTTTCCTGCCTTCCTTATACATTTAGATTAAATAATTTTATTTCTACTTTAGTTTTTGTTGTATTAGTAACATACTGCTATGCTGTGTTTGCCAGTCGGATGTCATTACTTGTCTTCAGGACCCCCAGATGACTGGCAGCTGCCCTGGTACCACCTGGCAGTAGGCAAATAGAGAGGAGAGTGTCACACTGTCAAACGTCTGCCTGCCAAAGAGAGATGTCGCTTTAAGAGGCCCATACGTGGCCTTGATTACTTTTACTGAGTGGATATGCAGAGACCAATAAATTAAATATGAATAAATTAAAAATGTAGTCTAGCAGAAAATTGCCAGGAAAACAACCACCTCCCCATTAAAATGTGTATAGTGGGGACATTTATGTGGAGTAACTTGGGATTAGATATCAAAGTAAATTAACACACCATCCAACCGTAGTGGAGAACTTTCACTTTTAACAAGGACTTATAAAAGAGGTATTTACACCAGTGTGCTCACTAATTAATTTGATATTTATAGGCGCTGGTACAGTGTGTATTATAATTGCAAATATCCCCAAATACGAGTCCCATTAAAAAGGCTAAGGTTAACAAAGATTGATGAGGCGTGTTTGTGAAGTTGCCATCTGTTTGTAATGTTTACTTGATGGAAATCCCCCCGCCCCGTTCACTCCCCACCATCACCACCACCACCACCACCACCAATGTGAAAAAATATTTCATCCCGGTTCGCTCCTGCCATTTGGCCATATGTATGTGTTGTGATGTAGTAGAGGTGAGGTGTGGTGGGGGCTGGGGTTGTTGTTGTGCCCCCACCACATACATGAACACATGAGTTTCCACACACAATGCAAACACTGAAGGGGATCAGGAACATCAGCATGTTTGATGAGCTCCCACCGATAACGTCTCTGCAACATTTCCATGACATTGTAGCTGTGTTACCTCATTACCACAATGTCACAGCGGTGGTGTGATGATGTTGTGTTTGGGCGGAGGGTGGAACAGTGTGGCACTGATGGGCTGGAGGGGGTTCAGCTGCAGGTATCTGGTCTTTGCAGATGAGCTGATTAATTAAAGGAAGCTCTATTAAGGTTATTGAGAAGCTCCCCTCTGCCCTCCTCCTACTCCTCTTTTCCCCATCAGCCCCTCGGTGCCTTCTGATTGGATGAAGGTGGATGGAGCACAGGGGACAGGAAGCATCCTTGCCTCCTTTGACATTACCTGGCATGTACCTGCTTCACATGCCTGCAACTCTCGCCACAAGTGCCTCTTTGCAGCCCACCTCTGCTCGTATGACACTCTCCCTGGGCTCCAAAATGGAACTGCAGTGTTTTTAATCCCTCCTGCTCGTCAACCCACCCACCCTTACTTCCATCTGTCACCAGCACGGCTGGAGGAAAAAAAAGGGGGGGGGATGGTTCTGGAAGGGGAGTGAAAGGGGTGCATCCCCTGTTCCATCTCAACGGATTTTCTAATTTCCTTTGCCTCTGTGCTTTGTCCCAAATTCTTGCTCTTTCACCTACTCCACTGGCCTTCTTTCTTCCCATCCTCTGCTACACCCACACACTTCTCCTCTGTTGTTTTATTTTACTGAAACAGCAGACCTGCATTTGCTCTTACTGTTGTGTTTTAAAGCAGTACCTAATCCCATCATGCCAGGAATTGAAGTCACGTGTTCCCCTTCCATTATGTACGAGCTTCGTTATAATTTGCTGTAGGTTATTTTACGCCTTTCTTGTCTCCTCGTAATTAATTAAAAGACTGGAGTGAGACAATGAGGACCATATGTTGAAATCTCCCAAACGAAATTAGCCATACATGAGGTTATTTAAACAGACTTTATGCAAATCAAGTGAAGTTATGTAAAGAGACGGGGGTTAATAAGCCAGATGAGTCAGAGTTGTTTTCTTTTTTTCTTGATTTATTTTCAAGCCTTCCATCAAAAGTGACATCTTTATAGTAAAAAGGAAGCGAGGCCTTCACCAATTATTTAGTCGCTGAGACAAAAAGCGTTCATTATATTCACTGGTGACAGGTTACATGGAATGTTTTGGTCACAGTTTTGACGGAAAGTGACTTAAGCGTTCATTTATAATTACACATCATCATGCACAAAGATTACAGCAGGTAGGAAGCTTTAAGTATAATGAACTGCTGTCAGCTTAACTTCAGGACAAGAACAGCCCCATCTGCTGTTTCTGCTGGGCTGCAGTCAATCACAGGCAAACTTTACATTTCAACATGGTTGCAGTATTAATGGCAAGCAGGTAAAATTAGAAGATAATTTAGAATTCGTACTTTAAAGCAAACAAATGATAATTACCAGAAATAGAAACTAAAGTTCAATGTGAGAGTCTGCACATTTGTGAGAAGAAAATGTCATACATATGAAAAAAAAAAAATCGGTGAAATCAGCAGATCTGAACACAGACTCGGCCAAAATGGAGCCTGGCCGTGAACACACACACACACATACACACACACGGAGCACAGTTTTTGGCACTTATTCACTTCAAGATGCAAATGGTTAAAATTGAAATTCAGCCTCTGTGTGTTATGCTTGGCTACTTTATTGTTGTATCTGTGCTGGGGATTATTCTCTATGTAGCGGAAAAAACCTGTGTTTGAATGGCAGTGCCCTCAAAGTAGCTCCTACAGCGTTCAATGGCCTCCAAACCAGATTAGCCCTGCAGCTGCCCCCACCCTCGCCCGCTCCCAATCCTCTGCATTCACATGGAGCGTAACCAGTCTGTGTGACACTTTCTCTGTTTTGACACTGAGTGGATGCAGTCACTGCATCTCGGGCAGTTTTTTGGAATTGAGAGGTCAGAACGGAAAAAAAAAAAAAAATGAATAAAAGAAAGGAAAAAATCCCTATTGTTGGTGATCAGGTGGTGTAGTGTGTGTGTTGAGCAGGATCCACTGTTTGTTGTTGTATATGTCCTCATGGATATGCAAACAATTTTCACCACTGGTGTATCATGTATTTAATGTAAAAAAAAAGGAAATTGTTTCACTAGAAAGTAGGAAAACACTTGGAAGTTTTACAGCATCAATTACTATAATAATTATGTTCATTTACATTTGTATTTTCTTTATTAAAATCATTGACTAAAAATTGTACTTCAAATTATTGTGACTTTGGTGCTAATTATTTTTTATATTGTGAAAGCATCCATTACATACTGATATAACATCCACATACAGTATATCTATATGTACTGTATATTTGCCTATATGTAGGTAGAAATGACTTTGAATTAAATATATAAAGTCATGGAAAAATGATTAGACCACCCTTTTTTGGTCTGGTTCCCTTAACAGTATATTAACTGAAGAAAACAACAGGAAATGCCTAAAAGCAATGTTTTTGTCAGTTCATGCCATAACTGTTGATGTTAGAACTGAAGTGATTTTGGTCACTACCGAAAAACATGGAAAACAACTAGATATCAGCTCTGAAATTAAATTCTGAAGAGTTTGTTTTTTTAAACAAATGTACCTCTAATGGTATCAGGCTCTAAAATAAACAAGAAAACAGCTAATAATATTTATATCTATTGTATTTCCAAATCTGTGTTATCAATTATGATAATCAAATTATATTCACGGCTCCCTCTACAGGCCAGATACGATGAAAATACCATCCTCTGAATATTACTTACTTTCAATTTCTGTATTCACATATCCTGGGTGGCTCTATAAAGGTTATAGCTCTTATAAAATATATTTTTTTAAGTACTGAAAAGCACTGAGGTGATCTTGTGCCACTTAAAACACGAAAAAAGTATTTATTTCTTGGCATTTTTCTTAATTATTGGCTGTGCAAAATTACCAGTAACATGGGGGACCACCCTTCCAGGACAACCCTTCAGAGCAGAAATCCCTCCTTTGGCATGAGACACAGCTAAGGGTGGACGCTCGGCTGCAGCAGTTCCTTCTTCTGTTTTCTGCAGGCTCTTTGATTCACAGTAGTTACATTCAAATCATTGATAAATCACACAGTAACATAAATAAACAAGCAGTAAATTAAGGCATGTTTATCTAACAAAATGTTCTCCTGGTGGAATGGTGTTCCTTCCTTGTACACTTCTCTGTAAGTCATTAAACTCAGTGAATGACAGCATCTATTCACAAATACCTTCTGCATCCTTCTCCTCCCTTGACAAGAAACATGGCTGTGGGTGGGAATACTGCTACATGGGGACTGGAGTTTGTCTGGGTCCAGTCCTACTTTTAGCAGAGGTTGACGGTCTCTGGCTGTGAGTTGCAGGTTTGTGACCTGGGTTGAGCTCCTTGCTGCTCTGCGGCCTGCACTGCTTTGTACTCGTCTGTGTGTCTCTGTGTTTCACAGAGGCGCGAGGCTGCAGTAAATGGATTCATGGTCAAAGCAATAACATTGACATCAAATTAATTAAAGAAAAACATGTTTAAAGTATACTGTATTGGATAAATATGGCACCATCTAGTGGTGACTGGACAAATAGAGCACAGAAGCAATTCAACACTTTCCAGTTCCAACAATAAAGAACAGAAACTGTTTTGTTAATCATCAGTTAATTAATGTATAATTAAAAAGGGGAAACAAACCTTTGTGGTTGTTGGTGCTTGAAAAAGTGTCAAGTTTCCTGACGTTATTTTGCATTTGTCCTGATGGAAGTGAGTTTCTCTGCCATTTGAAGTCTTCATACAAAAATAAAACAGAGATATAGATTCTATAAGCTGGACAAACTTTACATGTCAACCATAATTCATGTATTAAGATACATTTGATAGGTGAGTGATCACTTCATCGAGATTTAAAACAGACAGGTTTGGAAGTGATCCTAAAAGTCCATCTTACCTGCTTGTTGAATGTAAACTGGGAGTAGAATCCATCACCTCGGGCCATACTGATCTGAGAACAGCTTCTACAGTCCTTTATGACTGAATCTGCTTTGGTCACTTGGTTCATGTCCATGTTGTCCTCAGATGAGGAAGAAAGAGACAAATTCTCCAGATTTTGTGCTCCTAGTCAAAAGATAAAAAAAAATGTAATCCTTAATATCTTTAAAAAGTCCTTTTAGATGAAAACCAGACTAAATCAGTAACCATGTGTTGAATCAACTTTATTTAATCACAGTATTTACCATGCACACTAAGTATATTCAGCTCATGTGAACGTATATGTATTAAATATAATCTTAATTGACTTTGATATCCCAAAACTATAATCAAA
The DNA here is from genome assembly GCA_016785265.1 of Paraplagusia blochii. Taxonomy (NCBI): domain Eukaryota; kingdom Metazoa; phylum Chordata; class Actinopteri; order Pleuronectiformes; family Cynoglossidae; genus Paraplagusia; species Paraplagusia blochii. The sequence goes on from JAFBJS010006852.1 coordinate 12,033, forward strand.
ATAATATAATCATCATCATATTTTGTGAGACACTTTTTGGGAATATTTTATTTTTAAAAAATGATTTAGAGGTGCTGCCAAGGTTAGACCAAGCATGGGTAAACTAAGGCGCGCAGGCCAGATGTGGTCCACTAAGCTTCAAAGTTTAACCTGCCACACTTCTACAAATTTTCCCTGAAATGTTTTCCCTATACTTTATGCATGTCATCTATCTTAGTCCACCAACCCAGTCTCCATGTCCAATTTTAGGACCAAATGTCATCTGCAAGTCAAAACTTTTGCTCAAACCTGGGTTGGACTGAAGCATTAGCTTGAACAGGAATTGTAGAGTTCAGACAGGGGGAAATACTGTAGTCTAGATAAACATGACAATAAAAAAGGGAAACAAAACAAACTACAGACTCTAGACAAATAATTTAAACTCATCTACAACCAGTCATTTATTAAAGAAGCCAATACTTGAGGCTGTGACTTTATTAGAGCCTTACTTTCTTCCTCCTTCCTGTAGTCCTGCATCATAATCAACACATTGGAAGGAATGACAGGGACATCGGTGTCGCCCTGTTCAACAAAAACCACAGAGTTTCTCCTGAGACCCTGTCTTTGGTTAATGAGTGTAACATGTAGGATCACTTCCTTACTGTAATCCACGGGTTTTCCAGCAGCTGCTTGGGAGAGACTCTGTAGGCAGGGTCCACCTTCAGGAGGCATGTCAACAGATTTTTGGCTGCAGAGACCGACTCAAAACAATGAGTGACTGTGTTAGTAACAACCTGACTGCAGACCAAAACAAATGCAGGGCTTTGACATCATTGCATTGAAGATAATTGTCAACCTGCATCACTGACTGAGGCCCAGATTGGCTGCGTAAATGTGACCTCTTTGTTCATGATCTCCTGAAGCAAAAGAGACCTGGTTTTTGACACAAACGGAGGCTCCCCGCTCAACCTGAGGCACACAGACAAACACAAACACACACAAGTGAGTAAACAACATTCTCTCTACAGTGTGTGTTTGTCTGCGGGTTTACTCACAGCATATACATAATGACTCCTATGCTCCAGGCATCACACCACTGGGTGTAACCTCGATCGCTCATCATTTCAGGCGCTGAAAACAAAAATTTACATTTAGATCTCAATTATTTTTTGAGTGTGTATTTGATACCAGCATCTCATGAACAAAGAACCTCCTGAAACCAACCCTAATAAATAGACCAGGTCCACTGTACAGTTGGTGCTTATGGACGTTAAACCTCTATGTGTAGGATTTTCAGTGTCGTCAGTTCCCCCTCCCTCCAACAACCACCCCACAGAGTCTACAGATTCAGCGGCAGATGGCAGAGCATGTGGGTACATCACTCATTCAAACCTATATCTCTGGCCCTGGTCATCTGTGCGGTGTCATACCCATATAGATGAGCGTCCCACAGGCCTCCGTCATTATGTTCTCAATCCCAACACCACCTGTTTGCACAGATAATCCAAAGTCTGCCACCTACAAAATGAGAATTTCTCATTATCCTTAAAAAAAAAAACATTAATAAGGTTGAGACGTGCAGACATCATTTCCTAGGTTCAATGAAGACTCTTGATGATTCACTCTGTACTATTGAAAAGCCAAATGACCGGCTTCTGCGGAACGACCGTGATTCATCCCCTGCCCTGGCAACAATTCTAACAGCATGTACAGAACATGAATGTTGCATATGTGCATGTGTGTGTGCATGTGTTAGAGACAAAGAGTAAAGCACAGAGCCACAGTGTTAATGTCGTGGTCCAGCCTGGCAGCAGCTCACACATCAGGTGTCTGCTTTGGCCGCCCGTCAATGTGCGACACACGCTGTGCTCGGCTGGTGATGTGTTTAGGGACACATTTAAAGGTGTACTTTCAAGAAAGACCAAAGGGGGTCTGTCATAATGAGGTAGTGTTTTTATAGTCTGGGCTAAATACTCAGAAGAAAAAATTGGGAAGGGAAAAAAAAATCCCCATTAAAGCTGGTTGCAGTCAGACACAGACTCTGAACACAGTGATTAAAAGTTTTCAAAGTCTCAGTTCCCGTTCTTACCTTGATATCAATCCTGTCGCTATCCCCTTCATCAGGATCCTTTTTCAGCAGAATGTTTTCAAGTTTCAAGTCTCTGTGAACAATGTCTGTAGGACAGGTGTAGAATAGGAGGAAAGCAATTTTAATAAAATATGGGGGAGAAAAAATCAAAAACAAAAAAAAAGGATTTTACATTTCTGCTGACTGTCAATGCAATAGAACAGCAATGAACAATGAGTACAAAATGAACCATCCTGTTGCCAGCATTTGTTCGTATTACAGCTACAAACGGAGCTGAGCTCCACAACTGAACAAACAAATAAAGCAAACAATCGCAGCAACTATAAGCCAAGAGATTTTGTTGAATGTGTTTCTTCAAACAAAATTATTTTGGATTCCAAAAGCCAGTGTTTCATTATTACCAGCATATGTCTTTCAGAGCAGAGTAGAAGTAAATAATAGATTGTTTTCCCGTGAACACCACCTGTAGTCTCTACCACAAAAGAGACTTATTTAAATAAGTCATTAACCCTTAGTAATAATCCTCTTATTTTAGTCTTTCATAACTGGTTTGCACAGATTTCAACAAGAGAAAGCTGAGAAAAAAAGCGTCTTTCAAATTAAACTTCATACTTCAGTAATAATAAGACAGTTTATTAGTGTTTTTCTGCAGGCGGATATTTCTTCTTGTCATCTACGCTGCCTCCTCCTTCTGATTAAAAGTAAAGTTTAAAGTTATAGAATTTAATCATTTTGGCAACTTCTTCAAAAAAAAATAATCATTTGAATTAAACGGTGGGGTTTCCAGGGTTTCCAAAAAGTAACTAGGCTATACGACCTGTCATTTTTAATAGGCCACAGTTGGAGTTTGCTGATGGGTTTATCTGCAAGAAATATTATCTGTGTGTGTCTCTCTATTTTTGGTTTTCTTTTGCAAGTTGCCTGTCAGGTTCTTTTTGGAAACACAGCATCAACCAGGAAAAGGAAGACCCAGTGACAGGAAGTAATACCATTTAGAGGGAGACAACTGTACTGCTGAGTTCAAACCATAGACCACACATAGGAGTAAGACTTATCTATATTATTGTCACAAGCTAAAGTCACAAAAATCATGGCGTTCATAAAGGTTGACTGGATTATTTGCTTTGTTTGGAATTTTCCCAGGCTTTATTTATTTAATATTTATTTGTTCCTCACAAACTGAAAGGTTGTCCCAGTACTCATATATTTAAATATGTAAAGACTGTATAGACACATGAGTTGTAACAGATATAAAGTCCCCGCGGCCTAAGTAGAGAGGTTGTCATTGTGATGCTGTCACCGAGGTGTTCAACTATACGTGTCTGTCTATGGAGACTAGCACAGAATGACTGTTTCACATGCTCTTTCAAAGATGCACTCCCATTTTGTGATGCCATCACATTTATCACATTTTTCCACCTAAACATGACCACTGTTTAATGTTTGTGAGGTAATCTACCTCATGTTCTTTAAGAAATGTTTGTCGAAAAAAAATCTAAAAGCCTATTGCAGATATTTGAGTCTTAACAAGGATCTGATCTCACTAGTTTCTTATCTTGATGTTGCACCTGTTTGCTTTCTGTGTTTAGATCAGGGATGGGCAATTATTTTGCATGTCGGATTAACACGCCAAACAGGCCACATCAGGGCCCTGGGCCTTAGTTTGCCCAGGTCTGGTTAAGATGATGTATCGACAAAGCAGCAGCAACACCAGAACATTCCTGACATCCATTTCGAAACAATCAAAATGTAACTGACGTTACCTCTTTTGTGAAGATAGACAATTGCGTCAGCCAAGGCAGAGATTATACGTCTGGTCTCGTCCTCTCCGAAGAACTTTTTCCGCCTCAGCAGCTGCTTAAGATCACCTCCTGTGCACAGCTCTGTAACCAAATACACGGTCTGAAGAGAAGCAAAGAAAAAAAAATAACATGTTACTGTATGCGTGTGTGAGTGTGCGTTTAATAAAAATGCTTATAAAGACACAAAGTAGTTGGAGATTATGACATGTCCCACGCATCGCTTTAATTAGGTCGACTTTGGCTCTTCTGGCTTGGGGACCTCACCCGTGGCGTTTCATAGACTTCCTTCAGATGTATGATGTGAGCGTGATTCACTTGTTTGAGGATGTTTATTTCCTGCTCCAACATCTTGACTTTTGAACTTCCTGCCTGGAGCAGGAGAAGATAATTTCATGTTTATTAACAAGCCTGTGTGTATTTATATTTCATAAAACCAGGGAACAAATCTTTCTCTTCAGTTGTTCTTGGTCAACAAAAGAAATCAGACTCCCACCAGAGAGGCCACATGTACTCACCACTGGCTTGCAGGCCTTTTTGATTGCCCAGTGCGTCTGGGTCTCAGTGTGTGTGGCCTCATAAACAACTCCAAAACTCCCTTGACCTAATTTCTTTCCAAATTCATACATTTCCTAAAGGGAGGGAGAAGAAAGAAGAGGTTGTTTAATCTGTAGTTTCTGTCAGTGAATCCATTTCTCTGCGCACCTGAAATCTCGAGCACATCCTCATTTCAAGCTCTCTGAAATAACTGAAAGTTTTCTGGTCCCCTGGAGCTGCACAATATAGTATTTCTAATCAAGTTACAAATGATTAAGTTGCTGCTGCAGCTCCTTCAATCTCAGGTCTAATTAGCTTGATCATTATCTGCGTGCATGCAAGGCTGAACACTGGCTGCTCTGAATTTGGCAACGGTGGAAGTCAAATTCCCACCGAGGGTGATGGGGTGCTGGGGGTGGGAGAGGAGGAGGAGGAGGGGTGATGAATGTACGTAGCAGAGTGAAGTCTGACCCTCTTCACGTGCAGACAGATTGTACTACAGAGGTCAAACATGAGTATAGGTGACATAGCTGGCAACGGCACAACAAAACATGAGATTGTGAAGGGATCGTGTATCGTCACTCCATACCCTGAGTTCAGCATCACTCTTCAGCCGTATTACAGGCACGTCCCTCTGCAGCGTGTACCTGCTGTTCCGGGAGGAAACCACCTCCATGACAAATCCACTAACATCTGCTTCTGTCATCTAAAGATGGAAGGAGAGGGCAATCATTATCACTGGGACTCTGAGCGTCAACGCGTGGAAAAAAATAGCTCTGCGATGACATTCCGTGAACGTAGGTTACCAGAGTAAACAGACTTTTTTAATACGGTTTGAATGTTGCTTATAGTTATTAAACCATCACTCTGCCTGCTGGATGAAGTGACATCACATATATTTGTCAGAGAGTCAAGAGGAGAGTCAGGACAAACAAAAAATTATATCTATGATGTTTATTTTAGAAACCAATTTTGGGCCTAATTCTGGGTTTTACTGTGCTGGAATAATCCCAAGGAACACCAGTTGGTTATCATATTGATATACACTCTAATACAGTGGTTTCTAACTGGTGGGTCGGGGACCCGTCCTGAATAGGTCGTGAATAGCTGGTCAAAAATCTGCTCAATGTGAATCTGCTGTTGAGCATGTGTTATATGTTAGAAAATCTCTTATTTTGAAAGGGATTTTGAGAACCACTGCTCTAATATATTCTGTATCACAGGGCTCCATAAAGAGACAGACAACACCTTCACACTCAGATGCAACCTATTATAACTGAAATATTAAAACTGAATCCTAGATGCATTTACTCAAGATGGATCTGTGCAAAACCAGGGTTGTTATTCTAATAAGGCAAGATCCATAACAACTCCTCCATGACAAACCATACAATTGGCAGATTGACGGATTCTTGCACATTTTCCAAACAATAATATCTTTTTCAATTTGTTGTTTAAGCCATTAAATGTACAGTATGCTAAGATTACCAATTACTTGGAATTTATATTATATTAATATTCTGTCCATTTACGTCTGACTCCATGTACCAGATGGGACTGTTCTGAAGGGTAATGGAAGCTTTTCCAAGCTCACACCATAGTTTTTGCAGGCATCATTTCAAGGGAACTTGAATGAAACCAGAAGGTGTGAGGCCTGGACCTCCAGTCCTGATTTCACCCAGTGTCACTTTCTTTAATCACAGCTTTATGACCTCACTCTTATCTCTGCCTGAGCCTATATTAACTTAAAGCACAATTTACCCAGTTTGCACAACGGTCTCTAAAGGCAAATTAAATGTAAAGCAATTATCAAGTGATGACTGGGAGCAATGAAGTGGATCCAACACACACAGCAATTAATTATTAACAAGGAAGCGGTGTCTTTAACCTCTTTACTCTGATGCTTTATTTTTGCCCAGACAGGCCTCTCATAACAGGCCTGTCTCTCCCATTACCTCCTGTCTATTCTCCAATCAAAACGATTGTGACAGCCACTGGAAAATTCCAATCACCTCAATCACAGCTCATTTGTGGGTGTCAGAGGCTGGTGATGAGTGTATCACTGGGGACTGGAGGAAGTTGTCACACCTCCAGTGCTTGGACAATGGTTCTTCATCTAATCCTCCAAACCCTGAAAAAAAGCAGAAATCCTGACATTGCTGGAATGACAGAGAAAAGACAGAACTCCAAGTGGTTTGCTGAGGTACTACAGAAGGTGGTTCTCATATTCCTTTGCAATTCTGCACCTTCATTTTGTAGTTATGAATATATCAATCTCTATACTGTTGAAGAACTTAGTGCAAACTTTGTGCAGTGCTTTGTGATTCCACTGGAATTTTAGGAAAAATGTACAAAGAAACTACTGATCAATCATTTTGACTTGTATTTTTACAAATCATTCACAACACAGCTTTTTGGCTTGAAGAAAAACATGGTGCAACCAAGGCTTCAAACTGATTCAGGACAGAAAAACCAGAAACAAATACCTTTGGCACACAGCTTGGAAGAGAACGCATAAACGTTTTTTGTCCCGGAATAGAAACACAAAAATAATAGTTGCCAGATCATACCTGCTTTATTTGGTTCTTTAAAAATCCTGAGTAGCTTACAATTGAATTGTAAAACAATCCAGAGAAGATATTTTTGTTCAGGAGCATCACTGACATGGTGGAAGCCATAACCAGGAACGTTAAAATACTGTTACTGAACCAAGCCAAAATTCTAGCTAGCATAGACTTTTTAGGAGATGAATTACTGGTTGTGGGCTACATAGGATGTTTATTTTTTATTATTTCTAAGGAATCAAATAAAAGAGGGTTGAATTGTTTACCACTTTTTTAAATATGCATTTCTTTTTAGGAATACAAGTTTATGTTTTCCAGTGTTCCTTTTTCGGTCCTTGAACTGGCTCAAAACCTTGTGTGCTTCACACATAAGATGGTTTTTACTTTGTGACTCTACTTTTGCACCATCAGTGGATCATAGAAATATTTGTAAATTTTTGTACTTTCAATATTTTATTATTTTAACCCTTTGGGGGCAACAAAATTTAAAGGAAAAATATAGCAAAAAAAGGCTAACCTCCCTGGTGGCTTTGTTCACCAAGAGGACATTGAACACAGCATTTAGCATGAAATTCTATTCTTTGTGCTGATTGTCTCATGCATAGTAGCATCTCCTGTGTTTGGTGTAAGTTTACCCTAAGGAGGGTGGATAACACTGTGTGCGAGGTTTGTAAAGGGATAATATACATAAATAAACAATAACTTTGCATATTTTTCCATTTTGTAGTGAGTCTTTGAACACATTTACACACCACAATAGGACATGATTTTCTGTATTGGTCATTGATGGTGCAACATTCACTTACAGTGTTTATTATGAAAAAGAAGGAAGCACAGGAAAACAAACTCCTTGTCATTATGACATTGTGATTCACACCACTGCACACAACCAAATGTGACCTCTGCATTTAACCCATCACCAAAATGAGCAGTGGGCAGTGCAGCAGTGAGTGGTGATGCTCAGTGGACCTTAGTGGTAACGTGGCAACTGGACTCAAACCAGAAACCCTCTGGACCCGAGTCCACATCGTTAACTACTATGTCACCACTGCCCCAGACGAGGCCACCATTGTTCTCTACTATGATGATCAACTATGATGTCACCACAGTGTTAGTAAAGTTGTGTGATTTCTACATTCTGTTATGATGCACTGTAGGAAAAGAAATCCAACCAAGTACAATTAGCACTGATTCTAAATCTCTGTATTGGCTTGAACAGAGACGTGTAGATGTCATAAATACCCATTGTAGCTCTTGATATTGTAACACTTTAATTCTATCTATGCAAAATAACTATTTGTGATTTTAACAGTTAAGATTTTTCTGCGCATATGTGCGTGTGTCCGTCAGCACAAGATGAAGGTCTATACATTCTGTTTGCATCCCCGTTTCACAAAGACTGAGCCACAAAGAAGGAAGTAATAGGAGCCAACAGTTCATGCCCAGACTTGTCCCACTTCTCCTTCATTATAACAGACTGCAGTTGCCGGTCTTTACATTGATGCATGAATAAATATACGTTGAACCTAACGACTGACAGAGAGCAGGGATCTGTCAGAGCACAAAGAGTTTCTGTGTTTTGGGAACAAAGAGCTTTTCTGATCCTGTCAAACACCTTCTTCCTTCAACCTGCTTGTTTTTCGTTAACTGGATGTAAAGTGTATTTACATGTAGTTCTATCTTTAGTGTCAACAGTACTCTTAGTGAGCTTCTGACTCCTGGGTCACAATCAGTCATGAAATTTGACACGGAGCAGATAAATGGGGCATTTGTGTGAACTAAGGTGAATGGCATGTGAAAATCATGTAATAAAGGCTAAATGCCCAAATACTTTGAGTTTTTTTTATTTATCTTCTAGGGAAATGTGGGCATCCAGGGAAAATGTAGTAGTATAATAGTATAATCACAATACAAACCAATTATGTAATTTGGAGAAGTTGGGCAGGCCAGATTAAAAGGCCAAATGGGCCACATATGGCCCTCGGGCCTTATTTTATCCACGTCTAACTTAGACAGAGGTGTCAAACTAATTATGGTTCAGGGACCACATGAGGCCTTATCAGATGGTTGAACTGACTGGTATAATCATAACACAAATTAATACCAATAAGTCCACGTTTATACCATTTGTTTTTGTGGATTGGAAAACCTTTATAATAACTATGATATATTTCCTTACAAATACAAAAAGAAAATGTATCGAATTGTATGGACGACAGGATTGATCTTAGGTTAAGGAATACCTTCAGGTAATTTTGGTTAAAACTCTGTTTTATTAAGACTTTTCTTCTCTTTATCTTAAGGTGAACAAGAAGAAGCAAAAGAGTTTTGTAGATTTATAGATAACTGGATGACTTGTATTTACAGTCTGTAGATTCACAGATGGCCATTTACGACTTGTAAAACTCAGTCGTCTCTTGAAAGAGAAATAAATTTTCTTGTGTGGCTCACACTCTGACTTATTTATTGACAGCTTGGCTTTGATGACAAATGATAAACTTCACAGTCCTAATGAAGCATGGAATTACATTACCTGATGAGGCAGGAAATTACATGTTTAGAATGCAAATCTGGAACCCATTCAATTTACTAGGTTATGTAGTGAACTCAAACACTGCAGAGAGATTATCAAAACTCTGGGCCTAAAATGTAATTAAATCATTAAAGAATAAACAAATCACAGTCCATGGTCTGTGTATCTGAGGAAACAGGAAGAAGTCCCGGTTCCTATTGCAACACAAAGCAAAACCAGTCAAGTCCTTGTATGAAAAAAAAATAATAATAATTTAAAAGGCTTGTGCAAGAATTCCTTCTGCCTTCAATGGTCATGTTTGATAAGTGTCCAAGCCAAGAAAACATGCTTTGCCAAAAGCAAGCACAAAGATCAAATTCCGCTGTTTGCTCTGAGCACTCCACGTGTTGCTCTGAGATAAGGGCCAACAAATTTGAATTTTTTCATTGGTTTAATCCTGGTTAAAGCTAATCTCTGCCCTTGCTGGGCTCAGCTTGGAAGAGCCAGGAGGGCAAACATCTATTTAAAAAAAGTGGGACATGGCGGAAACAAGAAGACAATCAGTTCACTTCAATGACAACAGAAGTCAGCACATCGGTATCAGGACACAAGCATCGACAGCGTCCGCTGCAAATCATCTATCGTACAGTAATCAATAAATCAACCGAAAGACAGTTAGGACAAATATGTCGGAGTCATCTGTGCGGTTTGTTATGAACAATATAATCTCAAAATGAGGAAAAAAAATGGCAATGAAAAGGTAAATGATAAAAGCAATTAGCAAAAAAGCAAAGCCCCACCTAGAGGCCAGACTAGGAATAAGGACAGTAACTTTTTCATAATAACATATGAGTCTGTTTTGTATTTTTAATGAAACATATTTTATAACAACAACATCAAAATAAAATAATAGACCCTATTTAAAAAAATGTACATAGTCAGAGTATTTGCAACCAACACAGGTTGCCACAAGAGGCACTATTAAGGGATGTGTTGTTCTGCTGGGAATTGAACCCAGGACTCTGAGGTCTCAGAATGTTTCATTAAAACGTCCTTAATTTCCCAAAGGGAAATCCACAAGGAATAATACAATTCTACCTGTCCATCTGTCTGTTCATCTTTCTGTCTATCTGTCAAATATAGCAATCTGTCTGTCTGTCTGTCTGCCTGTCTGTCCATCTATCCATGTATCCAACCATTGACCTGTCTTTATATCTATTTAACCGTCTATCTATCTGTCTATCTATTTCTCTATACTTACTATGCATTTTCATTTTACTACTAAGACTGTTGGTGTAAATATTTTATCTTAAGTTGCTAGTTTACAGCAGAGTGTTTTTGATGCATGTAAAAAGAAAATAAACAAAGTTTTTGTACATTGACAGAGGTTTTATATGATGACATGTCAGATTTCTTGTTATTATTATTAATTTCGATTATTAGCATCATTTACTAGGTCTCATCTACTGCTTCAAGATGCGAAATCTCAGAGACAGAGTGTAGTTTCAGTTCCCTCGTAGACCACATGGTGTCTCACTGTGAGCGAAATCCTTAGTAAGAAAAGAAAAGCCCGGGTCGGAAACGAGGAGACGAGGAACACTGACTAACTCTTGATTCTGATCAGGAAATAACTCAAACCCTCTCTTATTAAAAGGTGGGGCCACAGACACGAATTTATCGGAGGCTCCTTCCATTTACTGTGAACACGTTGCCGTGGCAACGCAAACGGTTGCATAAACGTTAATATTAAGCGCCGTTTCAGGTTCAATGGAAACCGAGGTAAAGTCCTGTCATTGAAAAGGGTTAAAAGAGAATACAAACAGAACAATATTACCTGACGGAGGTGACCATCTTCGAGCAGAAGGTTGTTACAGCTGCTGAGGAGAAAAATTAACTTTTTCTCTCGTGCGTTGTTCTGTATGGCAGCCCGCAAAGGACAAAAGTCATGATGTACACACAGTGAGTGCAACTGTTAGTCACCAGGGGCGTTTTAGCGTCTCTACGCCCCCTGGTGTGATATTTGACGTTAATGTACCTCGCGCGTCGAAATAATGAAGATAAATCATATGCTTACGTATTATATTCTTAAAATTACATTTTTAGATGTGATGTTTCTGATGTTTTCTGTAAAAATCAACAGAGTATTTTTGGTTCGACAAATTAATTGTATGACTGTCGAACAATAACTATATATGATAAAAGTTAAAATTCCTAGTGTGGAATAGAATTATATTATTTCTGCAAAAGCATGGACTTTTATTAAGTAAATCTGGACATTATATGATATGTGGTCTCTTCTAAATGTTTTTCCAAAAAGAAAAACAGAAGCGATAATAATAATCTCCCTCTACCCGGCAAGCAGAAGCTGTTATTTGTCTCCATCTAGTGGATATAAAAATAGGACCATATCGGTTGTTTGATTTTAAATTCTGAATTATGGCCATCCTATACCTTAAATTACCTTTAAAATGTAAAACCACTTATATATTAATAAAATAATTAATAATACAATTGTATTTATAAAATATGAATGAATAAATGTGTTTTTCTGAGTATGTTTAGGCCAGCAGAGAAAGCTTTGCAGGCACTGACAGCCCAACACTGAAAGATACAAATGTAAAATCCAAAATAAGAAAAATCACTGTGGTACTAATGTAAAATTAGATACATCTACCATTTTTTATATAAATTATGGTTTTCTACACTGATTTATTTGTAAGTACAGTATGTAGCTATGCATATAGAAAATAACCCCCAAATGTTGCAAGTAAAATATGAACTAGTGACCAAATCCATACAGTAAGTCACATAAACATGGTAAATACCCACTGGCGTCTTTCATTAGTCCGACTACAACCTTTCTTCCGAACACATTATTGATGAGTTTGAACGTGGAATAGGAGCCAGAGTAAAGTCTGCGGTCTCCTCAGTACTTAAGGGTCTCCATTACATGAGTATGCAGTAATGCTGAGTGTTTCTGGTTGCTGTTCTCTTAATTTACAGGCAGAGCAATTCTAATCACAGAAGTCGGGAAATTGATTCATGGAAGCGACGACATTTAATGTAACTGAGGAAAACACTTTACTGTTTTACTGTTAATATCTGCCAACTTTAGTAAATATGAGAGAATAAATGGTAGATGGGTCTGATGCATGTACCTTTAAGAGGCATCTATTGCATTTACATGGCAGAATCTGGAAATGTTGATTTGAATAAAATAGCCACTCAGATGTGATTTCTTTAGATATGTTTTCCCTGGAGATGCTACACAAATTATTGCAAGAATCTATCATTTTGGGGGGGCATTCTGTATGCAGTACAACTCTGACCCTCTCCTGATGGGCCCATACACACATCTTTCATGCCTAGCTGTGGTAGTCATTAGCTCATGAAAGGCAGCCTCTAGGATGGGCATCAGTCCCACCAGACCAGGGTCACGCACACCCTGACAGCTTCCCACTCTGACCCCTCTGATCTGCCGCTCTGTTGCTATTGGCACGGAGGGAAAAACATGAAATCGCTGATGTCACTAACCCTTCTGTCCACTTTACTGGAGTGAATGTGGTGGACATCAAACAGAAAATATCATCTGAGCCCAGTCCAGATTCCACACGCCCGGTTAAACATTAAATTCTGAGCAGCAGAGTCATCATGATTCCTGCAGTGGTGGCCTAGTGTTTGGGGAACCGGACTGGGATCCGCAGGGTTCTAGGTGCTACTCCACCAACTGCCAAGTTACCACTGAGCATGGCAGCGTCCCCACTTATTGCTCCCAGGGTGTTCAAAACTGCCCACTGTTCACTTTGGTGATGGATTAAATACAAAGATAATTTTTTTGCTAACAGAGTCTGCAAAAAAAGCTGGGAAGAAAAAGTCCATTCACTTGGAGCACTTGAGAAAAGGTTTAAAATGTAACATCTTCTCTTTTACAGAGACCTTCACATACCATGTGAAAGTCCGTCATGTCAGCTTTCACTTTTCTCTAAGTGCATCCCGATGTTTTCTTGCTGTCTGGTGACGTTGTTTCACCATAACACTGACAAAATCTGAAATTAAAGTCGGACAAACAGGTTGAACTTGTAGCAATTTACTATCAACATATCATACGTGTATCACAAAACTATAGGCAATAAGTGTGGATTAATCTTTCCTAAATACATTTCATTAGTACTACAACATCTGGGCTTGTGTGGTTATAAAAACAAAGAGAAAGGAAACCAGAATATTAATAAACAGTTACAGCTACAGCCCTGACTTGTTTAAAATAATACAGGTGAGGTTGGATACATACTGTATTATAGAAGGTTCTGGGAATAGCCAAAGATAAGTAGTAACATCTTTTTTTAAAAATACATGGTAATAAAAAAGAAGAGAATACAGTAGGTTAATAAAACAAGACACAACACAACTGTGACTTACATTACATGGTGCATATTATGTTAAGTTTAAAATAAACCTTATACTTATACAGGACATTAGCAGTAGGTTCCAGTGCAAAATTAACACATATAATAACACATTTTGTAGCAATTTATCCGACAAAATATATAAATGCTCTACTGAGCTCTATCCGTAGGTTTAACTCACTCTGTCAAATAATATATATATAAAAAAAAGCAGTTTGACTGCTGCATATAAAACACAAAGTGTCATCCTTAGGCCTATAACAAGTAACTGCATTTAGTTTTCAGAATGACTAATAGAATGTATATTAGATGAGGTATAATGACAAAAAAAATTATCAAAGTGCTTCAGGTGAAGAACAACAGTAACAGTAACAACAGATGATCTCTATGCAAAAGCCCATACAGCGTGTAACGTTAAAGGATGTAAAACACAGTGCAGTAAATACCAGTGTCTATGACCAAATCAACTCTAGTAATGTGATATACGTATATACTGTATATACAGAATGTACAAAGTGACTTCCAATGTGTGTCAAAGACAAATATACAGCATATATTTTACCATACTCTAAAATCTAAGGTTCAGTTTCTCCTCTACGAGATCAACGTCTCACTATCAGTTAGTGATGGTGAGAATCCAAAAATCATTAGACAAGATTCCAAATGACAAAGTAGGAAAAACATACCGAGGTTTGATTGAAAACAATACTGAAGTCAGATGAGAGTACTTCTACTTCAGAAGTGATGTCTCCTTGACTTGAGAGAGTTTCTCCTTTTCCTCTTCCTGTAGCACTGCTCCCTCCTCTCAGGCCAGAGGAAACCACTGTCGGAGGTTCTGTAGGCTTCGTCGTACTCATCGCTCTCTGATTCTGGCCCGGCGGCAGAGAACACTCTGTCTGGGAAAATGACTTTCAGTTGGGAATTGAAGAACGCCACCAAGCTGCGGCCTGCCTGAGCAACCTCAGAGTCCGGCTGTGAGGAAGGAGAGCAATCACCTTGAATTAATGCTGCACAAAAACAGCACGTACACGCAGTTTTGTTCGGTTTTTCGCTGACTTACGTAGTTGAACTTTGCGCAGTTGCTGAACATGAGAGAGAAATCGGCGACAAACTGATCTGGTGAAATGTAATGACGGGGGTTTTTCTTCTGGAGTTTGGCTCTGATCACAGACAGGTCCATTGGTTTTTTGATGATCTGATAATAATGTCGAGCCTGAGTAGAGAAAAACAAACAAACTCAGACATAAAGTGTTATTGGGGCAGTGGTGGCCTAATGGTTAAGGAACCGGACTAGGGTCTAGGGGGTTCCAAGTTTGAATCCACCAACTGCCAAGGTATCACCAAGGTGCTCTGAGAATCAAAGCTGCTCACTGTTCACTTTGGTGATGGGTTAGATGCAGAGGTGACATTTTGTTGTGTGGATCACAATGTCACAATGACAAGGAGTTTCTTTTCCTTATTTGTGGTCCAAGAAATTTGACTAACTCCACTGCAGAGGGCGCTGTAAATGAATTTGTTCAGCTTCTCATCTTCCATATTTAGTACTTTTCTCTACTCATTAAAACTAATTCCTTCATGTAATACATCAAGCTGTAGACATTAGTACTTTTATGATATTTGTCATTATCCAACAGTTGCCTTTTTGTGAGATTGTTTTAATCGTTAAATTTAATTTCTGCTCCAGGCTGCAGTTCTCCTGTGTGTGTAATAAAATGCCTGGCAATCACTTTAATTACAAGTTGATATGAAGAGGAGCGTCATCACTCACCAGTGGACTGACAGGCTCGTGGAAGGGAGCGCTCAGGATGTTGCTGAGGATCAGGAGAGTCAGCCGTTCACATTTCTACAAACAGAAACGTTGAATTCATAACACGGGACTGATAATGATCATATCACAAATGGATCTAAGGAAAGAACCTACTCTTTGGTCACAGGGAGTCAGACCGTGCGTCTGTTCTCCAGATGTTTCCTGGTTCTCACAGTTGTATTCAACCTCTGGGTGAACCACGTCCCTGCACAGGCTGCACAGCCAGTCTCCTCTGGACAGGATAGAAGACAGTGTCAGGTTTGCACTTCCCTTTATGAACACTAAATGACTGTATAATGCAGTGGAGGAAACTTACACTGGGAAGCCCAGCAGAGGTGGGACATGACAGGAGAGATGGAAGACCTTTGGACAGCGGTCGCAACACAGCAGCTCTCCTCCAATCAGACACACGGCACAGAAGTCCTCACTCTCCGTCTCCGCGGTGTCCTGCTCAGACTGGTCGTTCTCAGGTATTCTTTGAGGTGAAGGGTTCGTGATCAGAAGTGGCCTGGGACTATGACCAACGTGGGGCTCCTCCTCCAAATCAGAGCGAAGAGGCTGAGGGTCATCGGTGGTAAATTCAGGTTCAGAGTCTACATCCAGCTCGGATTCAACAAACTGCTGACGATGTGGAGGCTGATTGGACGTGTGGTTAAATTCAGAGTCAACCTGGAGACTGGGTTCATATTCAGGCTGTGTGTCTGACTCACTCTCAGCATTGTCCGAGTCTGCGTCTGTATTGAGGTCCTCATTATCCTCTGAAACCACTTCGCAGTCTGACTTCGGGTCTTCCTTGTATTCCAGACTTGGCTCTGAATCTCCTGCAATATCAATTTCACCAGCGAGCCTTATCTCTCCCGCAGCAGACGCCCCTCCAGCCTCACACCCGAGCTCTGCCTCGGATGAGGACTCAGAATCTTGGGATGTATCGGAGTCCACGCCTAGATCTGCGTCAAGTCCCAAACTGGCCCTGTCCTCAGAGAAGGACCTGGGGTTGGAATTGCGTGGGACATATTTAGGGTCTCTGTAGAACAGCGAGGGGACTTTACAACAGATGAATCTTCCTTGTCTTTCAAAGACGCCGTTGCTTGTTGAACATGTCGATGTTGGCTCAGCTTCATGCAGTGGCACTTTGAGAGTCTGGGTCGTCCCTTTGGTTTCAGGGTTACCAGAAATGCTCTATTTATTTAGAAGAGAATAGGAAAAACAGGTTTACCTTCTAAAAGCCAGAGCTGTGTGAATAAGAATGACTGTCTGTCAAACACTGTAAAGACTGTAGTCAGAACGTACGTGAGTCCTGATGCTGTGTCTTTGCTCCTGCTGATGAGGAGCAGAGCCGTTGTCTTCCGTCCCAGCAGGTGTAGGGTCGCTCTGACGTCGTCCATGTGGTGGGAGCTGCGACACCAGTATTTTAAGACGCTCTAAGCAGACAACTGGAACTCTGGTCCTTCCTGAGTCTGTCTGAGAGTCTCTGTAGTGTTTTCAAAACAGGACTTTATTATAATCTTTGCTTTTAGCACATACATTATAACCGACATCTTCACACAAACCTGCAGTCGCCGTGTCTAGGAATCCTGCTTTTTCCCTTGGCCACACAATTAATTTCTTTACTTCCAAAGTGGCAGGAATTGCCTGAGAATTAGAGGAGAGTAAATATCTATTCCAGAAAAAATACATATACATATTTATATATGTTTGATACATATACAATACATATTTGATTCTGCACCTGATTCAGTCTTGTAGGACGTCAATGTAGAGTGTTGTCCTCCTGTATCATCTGAGGTCTCCTTCACTACACACAGCACTCCATCAGATGCTCTCCTGTGTCTTGGCTCCACACTAGAAAACTGACCACAAAATAGAACGACGAATGACATTGAAAGAGATTTCTAAAAATATTATTACTATTATTATTATTGTGGTTTTTCTAGGAGGAACCTACAGGGACAAATAACGTTGGGCCTTTTGTGCCAATAAATATAAAAGTACATTGTGGCATTTTATATTTTTCTTTTATAAGATTAGCAACAGTGTGTGGTTGTTTTATCTATTTTCATTTAATTTAATTGTTATTTTAATAAAATATTATATTGAATAATAAATACATAATGTTAAAATAAAATAAAAATGTTGTTTAAATCTAAAATTTTGGTTAGGTAAAAATAGTACTTGGAGAGTATTAATAAGAAATGTTGGCATTTTTTCGATAATAAAATTGTTTATTTCAATGTATAATATTATTGAAAATATAAATGGTCTTTAAAATGATATATCTTATTATCTATATAATATATAAGATAAATAATACTTAAATACCTTTTTGACTTTTTTGATGAGTATTGCATCAAAGTCTGACAAGTATAGAAGTATGGAAGATATTCTCGTTTGTATAATTTGTAATTGTTTGTTATTACATATAAATAATACATATTAGATCATATGTGTTAAACTCAGGGCCCGGGGGCCACATGCGCCCCGCCAAGTACGGACGTTTTTTATAATTTCAGTGCAGCAGAGTTTCTTAACCTAATAAATTAGAAACAGTTTTATTACACAACAATGAACAAACTTCTTTTCCTTCTGGCTTCTCCCTTTTTCAGGGGTTGCCACAGCGAGTCAACAATTTTATCTGACGGTATGGAAATCTTTTTGTTGTCTCGCATGTTTCATTTGGCCAAAGTTCTACACCGGACACCCTTCCTGACGCAACCATCACCATTTATCTGGGTTTGGCACCTGCACTAAAAAAAAACACTGGTTTGTGCCCCCTAGTGGCTGTTTTCACAGCAATGAACAATATAAGTTGCATAAATAAATAGCAATAATCTGCAATAACATGTATTAATATGTTATGGAGTAGTTTTATCTATGGTCTTTCATTCACAACTGGCCCTTCAAGGAAATTGTATTGTTGAAATGGACCCCTAACAAAAATGACTTTGACACCATTTTATAACATTTTTGCAGAAGTATGCATCAGAGTCTGTTGAGTATGTAATATATCCACTGATTACTAGTTACCTTATTTGCAGCTTCTGCCTCTAAGCTGCATCCTGTGGGCCTTTCAGAGTAAGAACCTGTAACCGGAGCCACCAGTTCAGCTGGAATGCTCTGGGATCGTCTCTGCCTCCTCGTACACAGCAAACTAGGGCTGATCCTGTCGTTCTGTACATCAGATACGCCACCGCGGACTGTCACCGAAACCTCCAGGGACGTAGATCTCTGTCATGGTTCAAAACGTAACAAAACAGAGCAAGGTTTCAAATTAGTGAGACATGCAAAGGTGCACCTGTTCATGAGAGGAAGGCAGCGAGATGTGGCTCAGATGAACAAAGGCATCACTCAAGGCTGGTTCTAATAATCATTTGAAACACGTAGCAGACAACATCCCACGCAGCTGCATCTGTTGCACTTCTAGTTCACAGGATGAAAAGTGTAGTGGGAGCACCAATTATTGCATGTATGTTAACCATCAGAGATACTGCGTGGTCTTTTGATTTACCCAACCCTGCCAATCAACCCCTCCTTCACTCATGAGAGAATTTAATTAGTGGCTGCTCTCTGATCAGCTCCTACAAACCGGGCCGCTCCGTCCGGGGATGATGTAAGCAGCAGGGCTGCCACGTCTTTTTTTAAACACACACCTCATTTCTTCTCATAATTCTTCTTCCACTGTGGCATCATAAATATTCAGCCCAACCTCAACATGGAAGGATGCTTTTTTTTTTCTTTTTTTTTTCCTAAGCAGCTTGTGATTAAAACACCTACCTGATCCGTGCCCCCTGGGTGAGGGTGTCAGGATTGAGAAAATAAGACTAGAATAATACTTTTTTTTTTCTAGAATGTTGGAGGTGCAGACCAGAGCCAGACTCCAACTCCTGATATTCCCTTAGTGGCTCATTAGCGACAGGTTAAGTACACATAACCGACTGCACCCAAGTGTTTTTATGACGACTTCAGATGCAGTGACTTCAGCGTGTTGTAAAAATGTAACTCCATGCCTGTAATTATGCGTCTTGAGAATTTTTGGAAAGGTGATTATGCGGCTGCCTAACCCTCTGGCATCCTCCATGACTATGATGAAGAGTATTCTCCTGGATTCTCTCGTGCTCTGCTGCAAAGAGCTCAGCTTCAATTATCAGAGCAGCTCTTTTGTTTCACCAGCATCCTCTCTTCATGAAAGCAGAATCTGGGTTCTGTTGTTTCCGGGTTCGTGTTCAGGATTTATATGAACTGGTGGTTAGAGATCTTTTAACTTCAGAATGAACAGCATTCTCTGGCTACAGCTGAGTTTGGATGGTGGATAATTGTCCCACTGTTGTTGGATTTTCTAGTTCTTTTATCCTCCAAGTCTTCACTCCTGATTTGCTCTTATTTAGTTAATGCAACAAATCTCAGAGCTCTCAGAGAAGATGATAAAGCACTGGAATAAAATAACTCACAATGAAGATCCTGTGAGTTGGAATGATGAGAACGTTTGGTAAAAATAAACACCTGTTTTTACGCTACCTTCTTAAATCATCAAAACATTTTTATTGTTTTGCTTTTATTTTTTTTTTGTTGTTGTGGTGGGTTCATTCTTCATGATAAAAAATATTGACTTTGAGCCTCCTAAAGCAGTAAGAGTCTTTCATTTATATTCATTTTTACTGTTGTAGTAGGGGCAGCTGGCACCATCCAAATCCCACTGCTCCATATTCCGCCTTCTAGAATGTTAGGGGTGCAGAAATTCATCTGGAGTTGCCGCAGACTCAAACTTCTGATATTTGGAGGTGAGCCCACAGGAAGTTATTACGGTGCTATGATCAGAGAATTTCTGTGACAACCTGGCAGCTCAGGGATTCCAACATTAAGCCTTGTGGACCCAAGTCTGCTTCCTAACCACTCCAGGAATTTAGAAAATGGTAATAGTTGTATTACAATATTTTAATGCGTTGTGCGTTTCCCAGATAAAACTTTTTGATGGTTCCATAATGAAGTATTATTACTGCTGCCTTGTATGTAAAAGGTCCTGGTTATGATTACCATAGAAACTGCATGGTGTCTCCTGTGGCCGATTGAAAGACACATATCATGACTTTCCCCATTGTTCGATTATATATATATATAATCGAACAAGACCGTTAACAGGATATTGATTTAGGTGTGTTGTTTTGTCAATAAATGCATAATGTCTAAGAAAGAAAAAAAGGGCTGTGATATTTAGAATTCCACAAAAACTTTCAAAGTCAACTATAGAAGGTAAGGATGCACAAAAATAAATAAATAAATAAAAGAGGTGATCTGTGAATCCCAGCTCTCACCCTTCCGTTCCTGTGATCTCCAGGGTTCTTTGCAGCGATGATGTTCTGCTGCTCTCCTCTCAGCTCTGCTGTAGCCGGAACACGGAGCTGTTGATGAGGATGTTGATGCTGATGTTGTTGGGCAGGACTCTGCTCCTCTCTGACCTGTTGCGCGTTCTCATTCCGCAACACTCTGCTTTCAACCGCTGCTCTGTGACCACAAACTTCCTCCCCTCTGCATCTCTCCTCCCCACTGGGCCTGTTGCAGTCGTCACCCGCCTGAGCCTGGCTCTCAGGGAGCCTGTCTCTCTGGTGTTGGTGATAAGAGGCATAACATTTGGACTGGGCGAGGGCTTGGGTGTCTGTAGACTGGATGGTAGAGGTCGCTTCTCGGCTGCAGCTGAGCTGAGTCGGTCCTGTGAACGGGACCGTGGATGTGGGAGGGGGACAGTGTGAGGAGCCCTCTGTGTCCCAGCACCGGGGGATCTGCTGGCTCTGGTGCAGAGGCACAGACATGAGTGCAGGCTGAACACAACTGGAGTTACAGAGAGACACTTCTGCTTGGCCTTTATCCAAGCTGGACAGATCTTGCTGAGAGGGGATCCCATGCAGGCAGCACATTTGCGGCTCACAGCAGGACTGGTATCCGCAGCCTGGATCCCGTCTATGGAATACAGATGGCAGAGCCAAGCATGTGATGGGCTGGGGCCTCATGAGACTGGAGCAGGACAAACCCTGAGGGTATGTGCAGTTTCCGCCTTCGACGGTCAGCTGACCTGAGAAAGAAGACAGTAACAGCTCTGATATGTTGACGTCATAAAAATGAAAGTCGTGAAATCGATGTTGACGATGGTGATTAGGTGATTACCTAATGTAGAAATCTCCTTCATCCAGTAACTGGCGTCCCAATCAAATTTGATCTTGACAGGACTCCAGGACTCGGGGTGTAGAGAAGGTTGTAAAAGCTGCTGCATCTGAAGAGAAAGCTGAAGAGATCTGAAGTTAGCTTCCACAAACACTAACCATATGACATCATATATTATAATTACCCCACCAATGACTTGCTGAAAAGCAGTGGGCCTCTGCGATGATGCGTCGTAGCCCAGGTAATAAACTTTTGAACATGGTCCAACTGGCCGCACATCTCTATCGCCCCCTGCAGCTGATCCTCCAAACGCTGCTGGAATTCTTCTGAGATTTTCTTCAAGGAGAGCCACAGAAATAACTCAGTCCTCAATGGTTAGACACAACAAATACATAATCATTGAAGTATTAATTAAAAGAACACAATGGGGAAATTCACAGTGTGAGGCTTTGCAACCCACGCAAGCTGTCACAGGAGGCGCCATTAAGTATATGATTCCTCTGGGTCTCAAACCCAGGACCTTCTGCATTGAACGGCAGAGGTGTAAAAATAGTCTGATGATTATAGAACCATAAAGGAAAATCTGAGGTGCTACAGCAGTCATCCCTGGGTGGACTGAAACTACAAAACACTTTGATTACAGATAGAGATGTTTTCATGCCTTTCAAACTGACGACAATGTTTTTTTTTTCACATTCCTTGCATGTAGCTTTCCTGCTGGATGAGTGATAAGGAAGCAAAAAAAGACAGAAAAAGAAAGCCATTACCTCCAGTTGCTCTATTAATAGGTTGGCTCGTTTGTTAAGCTCGTTCATCATAATCATCTTTGCCATTTTAATCTGGTTCTCCGCCTTCCTGTGTGCAATCTTTACTCCGTGAAGTCTGCCAAGAGATGAAAGAGAAAGAGGGAATGGAGCAGTGCCAGCATTAATAAATGCATCAGCTGGATCTGTTCTACTTTTTGTGACAGAATCTTCTCAGTTCAGGAGTCTCACACCAACCTGTCCTCTATCTGTTTCGCAGTGTTTTCTACCGCTGACTTCCTCTCATCCACCTGCATCGTCAGACTCTCAAACAGCCATTGCTGATCCTGCAGGGCCTTCCTGATCTGCACCACCCTAAACACGTAACAGATCACTGCACCTTTAATAAGTTCACTTAATGTAGCAGTCGGCCATGCAGAACATTGGCACTGTTCCCTCCCCCTGGGACATAAACTTAATGACGGTGACCTTAGAGGCAACAACATCACAGACACAAAGGTAGGAAATGTCACCAAAAACAAAAAGTGTATGAATTCTTAATGTGGATTAGTGAGTCCAAGGACATTACTGGAGAAAATGACAGGGCAGTAAAAGTGTTGTTGTTGTTGTTGTTGTTCGACCTGTGCTTTACTTTCCCTCCACTGTGTCCTTGTGCTCTGTCTGCATCTGTGGACTGACCTGTGGTTTTTGTGAGAGGACAGGTGACAGCTGCTGCAGCACAGCAGGTCACATGACTCGCAAAATAGCTCCAAGGGCTCCTGTCTGTGAGAGTGGCACATTAGGAGGGAGCAAGGATACGACCCTGGGCCTAAAAAAGAGACAGAGACAGAGACAGACAGAGGGAGGAGGGAGGTAAGGAGGCGAGGGGAGTATGTTAGCAGCACCTGCTGTGAATAGCATCTTAAAAAGAGAGGAAGCAGTGATCAACACGGAGGAATTGTTTTGAATATCACACACTGTGACAAAAGGTTAATTGAGGGAAGAAAAACATTGTATTTTTTTATTTTACCTAACGTTAAAGTATTGAAGTCTTTTCGGCTCGTCCCTTTTTTAGCCACAGCGAATCAGCGTTTCCCATCTCCTCCTGCCCTCTGACTCCAACTACCTCCATGTCCTCCCTCACTACATCCATCAATCTCCTCTTTGTCTCCTCCCTGGTAGCTCCATCTCCAGGATCATTCTTCTACCAATGTATCCACTGTCCCTCCTCTGAACATGTCCAAACCATCTTAATCTGGCTTATTTTTCTCCAAGCTTACCTGTCTGTGTTGTCCTTCTAATGACCTCCTTTCTGTCCATCCTTGTCTCTGCTAAAGAGAATCCCAGTATCTTTAACTCCTCCACCTCCAGCTCTGTCTCCTGTCTTCTATCTATTCCTAGTGTCTCTAATCCATCCATCATGGCTGGTCTCACCACTGTCCTGTAAACCTTTCCCTTCACCTTAGCTGACTCTCTTCTATCACAGATTGTAAAGCACTGAAATCAGTGTTATAAGTTATAAAATCACAGCCACATTGTTTTGTGCTAATATAAAAAATATATAAGAAACTTAAATGAGGCACAAATTGTGAATAAATATCTATACTGTCTTGGAAAATCACAAACATTCAACAAATTCAAAAATTAAGTAGATATTTACTAGAAATATGTATCAAATATGTATTAAAATATTTGATTAAAATAATTTTACCTCTGGTTTTATATTATATCAGAGAGATAGGCGAACTTTTTGACACCCAAGCTACAGTGTGTACTGTACTACAATTTGACAGAGAGGTCAGTTAAGGAGCAGATTGATTGATCAATCTGATTGAGGGAGTGTGAGAATATAAGTTTGTCCAACCAGGTTAAGAAGCCCTGGACCTAGAGGCCATAAAAGCTCTCACACAGAGCTGTTCTCAGGCAGAAACACTACACTCATCTGAAGATTGAAACCTGCCAAAAACAAAATATTGTTTTTCTGAGCTATCAAAGTGAAAAAAAAAAAAGTTTACTTGCAGAAATGAGTAATGAAGGACAGTAAACACAGGTCTTGCTGAGTTGCTGGGCAGTTCACCTCAGTCAACCCTACTCTTTGTGAACCTCATCACACACCACTATATTCACACTTTGCATGCCTCTCTGTGTTTGTGTGTTTGTGTGTGTGTTTAGCACCGACCCAGCCTGACTGACCACATCCTGTTTCACAGTTCAGTCACACCATTGCTCCCTCGGTACAACAAGCAAACAGCAACCCAGAAACATCGCATAAAATGTTTACAATCGATCGTTATGATTTCTGACAGGTTGCCCAGGCTGCCAGAGAAGAATCCTCTACATAGCAACGCCCTCATATTGGCATTAATGAAATTAAGTCGGCGCCTCAGAATCTGGGCCAGAAGTTATAATAGGAATCTATGGACAGATAAGGGATTTTCAGGTCTCTATAATCAGCACTATAAAATGTCAGCACTGCAATGCATTGTTCATTCTGATGAAATCTACTGTGATATTATTAAGAAAAAACATTGAGCAGCACTGGTTTAATCCTTCACCCAGTTTGGTAGCAGGTGATGTGGACATGTCTTACCTTGTCCATTTGTTGGCACTGGACTGGAGCCCCTCTGGTGATGCTCAGGGCAGGGGGCAGCACTGACCTTTTCATGGTGAGTGTGTACGTCTGTGAACTGAGGAGTGACAGTGGCTCTGTGATGCTGATGCACATCTGTGCACTGATAACAAAACCACTTGTTGCAGAGTATGCACAGACTCTGAGCAAGTGTTGGCTCTGAACACTCTGAGCAGATCTGGTAAAAATAAACACATGTGGAGAATGTTTGAATTAGACAATTGCACGTATTTAAACAAAATATAACACATAATTATTCAAAATAAACATACACTAAAATATTGAGGAAAATATTAAATTAAAAACACTAGATGTTGCATAAATCCAATATGTTAGTCTTGCTTCTTTGTTCTACTGCAGGCGTTTGCAATTAAATATTACATATAAAGGTAAAAACTTTCAATATTCACATTGTAATAACCAGTGCCTCTGTATTTCTCCGTCCCTTTAGTTTAGTGACAACATAATAATCAGGGAACAGATATTTAATCTATTTAATCAGGGATAGGAAGACAGCTTAACAAACCAATGGGTTAAAATGTAACGACTAATCTAAAAGGCCTCGACTCTCACTACAAAAAACAACCTCCAGAGAAACTACGTCTCTTTTTGTGGATCAAAAACAAAAGAAATCACGTCGAAAAGTGACATAAAACGATGAGACGTCTTACCTTTTCCATTTCAGCGCCCTGTGAGAGGAGCTGCTGTCTTCTCAAAGAGAAAGTGAGAGCAGCGCCAGCAGCAGTGGTAGCGACACTGACGCTTCTAACTAAGGCAGGAAGCGGTGGGAACAGCGAGGTGACCCCAGAGGAGACAACTTACATGACAGCCTCACCGTGCTCTCTCTCCTCCCCCAGATCATCCATGTGTAGGACCCCCGTTTGACTGTAGCCGGGAAGAGAAGCATCACATTCAAATTCATCGCCCGTGCATGCGGAAAATAATGAGAGACAATCTAATCCTTTTCTTAAATAAG
The DNA here is from genome assembly GCA_016785265.1 of Paraplagusia blochii. NCBI lineage: Eukaryota > Metazoa > Chordata > Actinopteri > Pleuronectiformes > Cynoglossidae > Paraplagusia > Paraplagusia blochii. The sequence goes on from JAFBJS010006852.1 coordinate 38,224, forward strand.
CTTGTGCATAATAATTGGGAATTAGGGAGATAAGATAATTATTTTTTGTAGGGCAAAATATACCCCACAGCCCTTTCCAAACTGGAAGAAGCAAGGACCAAGTGACCTACAATCCTAAAGGAAGAAGGAAAAAAAAATGTTCTGCAAGCACCTTGGTTGTGTTCGGATGGTGCTGTGTGTGAGGCAGCAGCAGGTGATGTAGTTGTAAGACTGTGGTAGAACAGGTCGACTCTGGCCTTCTTTATGAGCAGGAGGAGAGGCCAGATCCCAGTAGGATTAGACACTAACGTAGCACACTAAAACCGGGTCAGGCTCTGATGAGCTCCAGATGGGACTAAGATGCTCCTGCAGCTCCCATTGACAAGGGTTAGGGCAGTGTTTCCCAAATTATTTTTTCTGCGGACCCATTTTTAAGGAACAAACCTTTATACGACCCAAGTACATTGAAATTATTTGTAACTTGTAACTGAACCAGCAAACCAATCATATAATAATTTATTTTTATCATCATTATATTGCTACCTTTCCCTGCAACATCTGCATTTCCTAAGTAGATGACGTGATAAAGGCTTTTAGAAATTTAGCATTTTAGGTTTTATACATGACTTTTATCATGCTGCGTGTCAAATTTTAGGACTAGTTGTTGCCCGAGAGTCAAAACATTTGCCAAACATCTGTGTTAGAGGAATCTATTTTGGATTATGACATTATGTTTATTATGAACATAGAAACAGACTCCAGGAACTGTGGTATTGCTTGTGTGATCAGTTGTTGACTATCAACTTCAGGGGCAGCTCTGTACACCAGTGGTCCCCAATAACCAGGCCACAGACGAGTACTAGTCTGTGGGTCAATTGGTACTGTCCAAAAAGAGTTAGTGTTTAACTTATACTATTTCTGTTTTATTTAAAATTTCAGGCTGAACAGTATTTTATTTTGAAAAATAAATCTTGATCACAGAGTACGCATTCTCAGTCTGATGGAGGACAAACTTGATTAAGTGATTATCAACTATGTTTGCTAATAAAGTTGGATACATAGTTATTAAATGTTGATTATTATACTTATAAAATACCAGTTTTATGTCGCAAGGTCCATTTTAATTAGGGGTATTTATCTGCTGCACTTTAAAGACTGGTCGCTGAAAAATTGTCCACACATTTAACTGGTCCACGGTGCAAAAAAGGTTGGGGAACACTGCTGTACACTGTAGAGACCAGGAGACTAGTGGAGGTAAAGAGAGATTCAGGAGTACGATAACATAAACAGGTAGAATCAGTGCACCTGGTGCTGCTATGTTGTAATACTTGATGTACAAGTATAACTTTGAGGGGTTTTCATCATCTGATAAATATTATAAACCAAGAACATTTTTTAAGGCTAACTCCAGAAAAGATTGTATTTCATTTTCTTTCCTAAGAATATCGATAGATGCAATAAGGGACGACATGATCATGTGTGAGGGGAGAAGAAACACAAGTCAATAAGGTCCATCAATTGTTCATAGCTACAAACATCTCTCTAAACTAGGAAACTGAAAAGATAATGATTCAGTTGATGAACATCTGGTATTGGTGCTGAGACCCAGAACAGGATGTGAAATTAATTGCAGGATATGATTGAAAGTTGAAAACCCAGGCACAACATGTTGTGTTTACACATCTGAAAACACACGCACACTTTCCGTCAGGTTTGTTTCCCACAATGATCTAATGTCAGAATATCTGCCCGACAACAACCCCTGCAGCATGACCTACAAATCTGACAACTTTTTCATCCTTGGGTGTTTGAGAACAACCCCATTCCCCACTGTGCACTCAAAGACCCAATTTAAAACACAATTAGTCTGACGGTGTTACACCCTGCCTTCTGTTCATTCACTTTTGTAGCCTTTTCTGAGAGTGTGCTGGATTTCTTCTCCTCTCCTGCCAGCTTCACTGCCCTGCTCAGAACGGATGGCACGAGATTTCTCTGGAGATGTCACAATAATAGAAACCTGTGCCGTGATGTGTCCCTTGAAAGCAGCCCTGATGCGAAAATCTATTAACGCTGAGGTGATGAGATCACAGAAAAAGCACTATATTCCTTATACATCATACTAGGGAAATTTACGGGCCTATTAGCCGCACAAATCTTTTTTTTTTTTTTTTGCAAAGGAAATCAATTGACTATTGTACCCCTAATGCATCTTCTTACAATTATATAACTGATTTATTTTCCCCTTAATCAAAATGTTACATTTCCCAGGGCCTTCAAAACACCAGTGAACCTTACAGCTGTGAGAGACCATGTGGTGAACTGTGAAAAAGAATCCGATTTCAATTGATTTAGACTGAAGTTGTTATTTATTCACCGCAAATAAGTTGTCTTTGCTCATTTGTGTAATAGTGATGCATTTAAATACCCTTCCGCTAGGGGGCAGCAGATGGGAGAGCAAGATTTCAAGACCTACAGTATAATGTATGTGAGTCACAAGGTTTACACTTTGTCGTTTTTCCAAACCAAAAGATCAACTTTAAGTGACATTTTTGTGCAGTAGTGGACCTTGGTTTTTAATTGGATTTTGTGCCAAAAAAAAAGAAAACACTGTTCCTGAGACTGACCCTCTTGCAGATGGTCCAAAAATATAATTTTCTCCAACAAAATGTGTTTCCATGACAGGTTATACTTCAACTTTTTATCTGTCCCATAAAACAGTAGCTTAAAAAGTCTTATGTTTATAGAGGCTGAGTCATTGTTCGTAATAGTGATTGTGATAAACATCAATAAAACAGGCATTATAGTTGATTCGTCTGTGGCGCAACATCGACCAGTGTCAACTAAACTCTAAAGTTTTTCACCCTTAATAATGTTAAAACATTACTACCTCTGGTTTTTGGAAATGAAGGTATTTTTGGAAAACATTCCACCTCTCATCCATGAGGTTTCTTCAGTTCTAACTGTCAGTGGGGAGTAACTGAAGTTCTATCCTGTGAGGGAGGGGAAAGGAGGGTTTAGGTCCGTTGTTGGGTGGACCTGGGTTCACCTGTGAAGTGTGATACCAGTTATTGGGTGGGAATTGATGGGACGTTACAGTCATTGTTGGATTGGTTATGGTTTTATTTTTGGTTTTGTTGTGGCTGCATTTTTAACTTAAAAAAGTCTGAAACGACTCCAAAGAATCTCTTCTGACTGATATGCTCAGGGCAGTGGTGACCAAGTGGTTAAGGAACCGCACTTGGGTCCAGAGAGTTCCAGGTTGGAATACAACAGCTTCCAGGTTACCACTGAGGTCCACTGAGCATGGCACCATCCCCACCCACTGCTCCCTGGACGCTATAAGGTGCCCACTGTTCACTTTGGTGATGAGTAACATTTTGTTGTGTGTCTCCACCATCACATCTCACTGACTTTCTTATATATGTGTTATTGTCCCAGAAATGTAGCACACATTCATGTTTACAGCACGTTTAGAAAGATATTCTTGTGAAACAAAGGTAAAAAATAAAATGCAAAGACTGAATTCTGTGGAGTTGAATCTTTTACAAAGTTCTTCTTCATCATTAGAGATCTAACTTATATATTTCTGACTTGACTTGGGATTTTTTAATGCAACCCCATTCATCTGGATCATAATCTTTTCTAAATATCCACTCACTGCCTCCCTGTTCCACACTGTCAAGGAGACCTTTCCAAAATAAAGCGTTTCTTTATTCCAAGATAAGAATCTTATCAGTTCACACTGAGCTCAGAACACACACACACACACACGCCCCCCACCTCCCTGCCTCTGCATCCTCACCTTCAGCAGCAGCATCACATCACTCACTCCGCTGATGATAACACTGTTGTTTTACAAAGTGCGCAGGAGATTCCGCCCCTGTCATGGCAACACCGCGGTGCAACGAGTGCACATCACAACAGCAGCAGCACAGAACCACAGCACCGAGGCAGGCGGAGGGACAGCACCGGGGAGCGGGCGGAAACGTTCAACTTGACTCTGTGTTTAATCCAAACATAAACATACCTACAAGTCAACGACGAGGCTGTCTGTCCGACAATGGAACCGCGGGGACTGAGTGACGAGTAACTAAACTTCTGTCAGTGGAGCCGTGTCAGAAGAATGTTCCTTAAAGATCCGATTTTCTCCGCACTCCCATCTTCGTTTGTCTTCTTTAAATCCTGTCTCGTGCCCTGGCTCGTCCGTGAGTGAACATCATCCGTCCTCCTCCATAGGATGTCGCTCTTTGGTCCTTCCAAAATTTTGGAGAAACCAAGTCTCGCAGATAATCGTGAGATTTTATGCTGCGTTCACTGGCAACACTGGCAGCACTACTAATGACGTTTCACGCAGAGGCACCGCAGCAACCTAAACCAATAATAGAGAAAAACAATAATAATATATAAAAAATAAAAATAAAATAATAATTATTGTTATTGCTAGCATCATATGAATACTATGCTTTTGTTTATTTGTTTGGATTTTTTTATGTTAAAAGGCGCATGAAATGTCACCTATATAATAAAAATAATATTATAAAAAATAAAATATAAAAAAATATTTAGTTTGTTGTATATAATAATACAAATAATAATTAAAGGAACCATTTAATTCCACTCCATACAATAATACTAATACAAATACTAATACTACTACTACTAATAATAATAATAATAATAATAATCAGCATCAATCATTCATTCAATTCTTTTTATTATTATTATTGCTATCATTATTATTATTTTAACAATTTATATATTGATTGTTGCAGGGGGCAGCAGTCTCCCCTGCTGTCACCCAAATCACACTGCTTCATTCTGTGAAATTTCCTGGGAGGTGGTGAGCACGCTGGAAGTTTATATAACTACAATAATGGTAATAATAACAAAAAAATCAATAATACCAATAACAAGAATAATAATTATATCAGTTGTAAAAAACAACATAGCTAGAGCTTTTTATTATGGCCACGGTCTGGTGTCACTTCTTCCCCTGGTGGTTGTCACGTGTTGTGTTTGTGCAGCAGGTAATGTACTACCTTCATTGGTGCAAAGGACACAAGTCAAGCAGAGGTAATAAAGCCTGCTAACAACAGTGTGCTTCCTGCTTAATACCAGCAGGTTAGTTATGAGTACAGATATAATTAGATTAGATGAGCATGTGATACTGATGCTGGACTAAAAGTGATGCTTGAGGGATCTCATCAGAGCACTGGTGAAGATGTCACCGAACGCTTTTGGATGTTGTATTTAAGACCTCATCTCATAATACCAGCTATTGTTGCTTTAATATTTCAAGTGCCTTTTTCAATGCATTTCTATTAAATAAAGTCTTTTTCTTAGCACATAACACAGAAAAAATTTGCTTTCGAAAAAAAATAGCCCCGTCAGATTCAAATATTTTTTTTAGGTTTTTAATAAAATATTTCAAAAGACTCTATGAAGAGTTACAATCATTTTCTTCATTGTCCTGGTGCTTGATGTACAGTTTGGGGAATAAGTTTTACACTCCTTAAACAGACGACAACACTGTTGTGAATTGATGACAATACAAAAACAGAAGAAAAAAAAAAGAATACAAAGTAACTGTACAATCGATGCCCAGGCACTAACAGACACTCACTCACACACGCTGGTAACACTCCCCACAGTGGTTTCTCTACAGCTCATTGGTCACGTACCGAACCAGCTGCAACTAACTCACACAACTCTATACACACACGTGATGAGGACGATCACAGCCAGTTTACAGTTTCAATTATATACACTTTTCCACTGGAGAAGGTGAGAATCTAGATGCTGCGGTCGAGACGTCGAGACAAAGGGACTGCTTTAGCTCTTTTTGTGCAGGAACCTCATTTTGTTACCTGTGAAATAAATCAATTTATCAATAATCAATATTTATCTATTTACCTTTATTATATCTACTCCATTACATCTGGAAATAAAAAAAAATATTTAAATTTAGACACAATATTACGTCAATGAATTACTGTTACATTTCAGTATATAAATATATAATAATAATACATTTTTTATATATATAATATTAATATTATATGATTAATATTATGTAATATTTAGATGTTAATATTCTCACCCAAGCCTTTTAGGAACTTATTTACTCCACTCTGTTCCGTGTCTGGAAGCTCCTCTAGATACTGCTCCACCCTCTGCTCAAAAAGACCTAGATAGAAGTGATGAGGAACAAGTGCTTTAAAACTTCTCGCCGCTAGAGGTCAATGTCATTTCAGTTTTTTCAACACAACGCGTGTTATACAAGGATGGAAAAGCATGGACAAAGCTTTTGATGAAATACAAAGGGAACATCAATCTACCTTTAGCCCGAGTTTTCCTTAATTCTCTATCCTGGACGAACCCTGCAAACATCTGAGATTCCATGAAAACGCCGAGGAAACGGCGGATGCTTTTCGATGCCACAGACTTGCGAAAGGCCTCTCTTTGGAAAATTCGCTCCCCGCGCTCATTCTGAGTGATAAACAGGGAATAATGTCCGATGGTTTCCAGGAAAAAACGAATGAAGGCCTCAGACACCAGGCTGTTCAAGGAGTTGTACTCTGTGGACACAAAGGAAATGATTAACTACAGGTTTAAATGCAGAGAAAGGAACCAAGGAAACGTTATGTATAATAAGCAGTGGATATTGTTTGCCTGCTGAGTTAACCAGAAGCAGGTTCATGCATAACCATATAGATTTTCCATGCTATTCGTATATTATGGTACAGTGACAATGATAGGACAAAAATATATATTTATTTTACTGCATAACTTTAGGTCATCCATAGGGGTAAAACATAATGGATAAAATGAATTTAAAACTTTAAACTTGACAGTGATCAATAAGTTACACATTATTACTGAGAAATACAGTCCAAATTAGAGTACCTGACGCACAAAGTAACTCATTTATTCTAAAAAATGTAAAAAGCAGTTCAAGGAGGTCTTTTAACCTTTAGATTTAGATTAGATTTTAAACTTTTGCTCTCAATAATACTTTCCTACAGCCAAAAGTGTTGAATACGGCTAAAAAAGTTATGGCAGTATAAAGCAGAAAACAACCACAACAATGATTGCATTTAACAGAAACATTTACTTAGTTCCTCCAGGACAGTAGGTAAAATGGTTTGTTTTCAGAAAAGTTCATTTTCATTAAGTATCTGAGTTCATTAATAGTTCAAATATATCAATTCTATGGCTTTGTTGTTATTCTGTACAGACACGAAGACAAACAAAATCTTAGGGTCAGAAATGAACCACATTGGTTTGATTGTCTGTTTTTATTTAACTCCTTTCTCAAATTCCTCTTTAAGTGTTGATGTTCCCTTCTCAACTCATAATTCTCCTTAAATAATGATCTACGTACATGTTGAAAGATTGATTTTTTTTTTATAATACAAATTCTCATGATGTTTGATAGTAAGTTGTTAAAAAGTAAAGAGAGTTTATTGTTTCTTAATATTTAAAAGTTTATAGTTAGTACTACATGAAGAATCAATTGAACTAGATTCCCCAAACCACACACACCTGGGAGAGGATGGAATTGCAATGAAAACAGAGGTTTTCATTGCAATTCCATGAAAACAGAGGTTGCCACTCAGCCCTGGAAAGAGTCTGGGACATTCCCCTGACGAGAGACTGAACAATTCAAAGACGGAATACTGTAGAGGAAAGGAAGTGTTCACAGATATCTGTTTTCACTCAGTAATATTGTTGTAAACTATTTATACGCCTGCGAACCAGTTAGATCCTGAAGTTGGAAAAAAAAATCACATATTTTCACCTTTATTAAGTAATTCATTATCAGTTTAGGTTTTAATTTTGTGACGTTTACAGAAGGTACAGTAGATACGCAAATATGAAATAAGATTTAGGAGAGCAAGTGGATCACGGTCCGCTTAAAGGGACATGAACTAATAGGATTATTTTGACTGATTTCTCTGTGAAATGTATTATTTATGGACGACTTCCTTCTGTCTGTTTCATGATGGATTGTTACACTTAGGTGACCTTAAGTTGTCTGTGAAACTTGGCTTGAAGTATAATTATTATACATCAATAGTTGCACCTTCTATCAAGAGACATTATGAATCACCTTGACATTCATCACTACATCACAGTCATCACATTATTATGACGCAGTGTAAGACATCTGGCCTCCAGTGAACTTCGTACAAACACACACCCACACACAGACTCAACATCATCGCGTCATTTCCAGGACAAAGGAAAAACATCTGTCCGATTTGTCACATCTTCACCTTCGTCTGATTCGCTGTCAGAGTCCTGGTTGATGATGTCATTCCTCTGCTCCAGCGCTTGCTCAAGGGCTGCTTGGAGTTTCCTGGGCAACAGTGATGCCTCATCATCCATCTATAAACACAGATCATTGAGTTTGCTTCACACAGACAACGTTGCTTTGGCATAGTTGTCAAGAGAACTGTTGTAGCTAAAGGGTGACAGTTCATTACAATCTCAAGGGTTTTTTACCGTTCTTACATCATGACATGCAATGTTTGGATTTGTAAAAATTACATTATTTAGATTGTATAGTAAAACATATTTGCAAAGTGGTTTCAAGTGCTGTTAAACATAAACACCAAGGGACTCACCTGTCGGATGAAGCGATCAGTTCCAAGGTCAACCATTAAAGCCTGAAAACACACAAACACACACGCACACACACACACATATTCAATAAGTTTTTCTCTCTGACATTTTAACCAGTGTTTGTAGAGGGTACAAAATAATTAGACATTAGACAAACACACTTAAGGAAGCAGACTTTGATGAGTCACTCAGCAGGAATTGTGTCACTGAAAACAGCAACTGTTGTTGAGAGAAGCCTGAACTGAAACTGAGAAGCATGTGACTGTGTATCAAGTCAATACTGAAGAGCAACAAGCTAAAATACATATTTGAAACAAATAGCAGCCTAGAGACTGTGAAAGAGAGGAGAAGAATAGAGTACAGACAGGATGGAACAACTGGAGAAAAGAGTCAGGAGTGATCTGGGATAGAAGAGAGTCAGCTAAGGTGAAGAGAGAGGTTTACAGGACAGTGGTGAGACCAGCCATGATGGATGGATTAGAGACACTAGGAATAGGTAGAAGACAGGAGACAGAACTGGAGGTGGAGGAGTTAAAGATGCTGAGATTCTCTTTAGGAGAGACAAAGATGGACAGGTTCAGGAGTTGGGTCATTAGAGGGACAACACAGACAGGAAGGTTTGGAGAAAAAGCTAGAAAAGACAGATTGAGATGGTTTGGACATGTTCAGAGGAGGGACAGTGGATACATTGGTAGAAGAACGATCCTTGAGATGGAGCCAACAGGAAGGAGACAAAGAGGACAGAGGACATGGAGGTAGTGGTCGCTGGGGCAACCCCCTGAAAAAGGGACAAGCCGAAAGGAGAAGAAGATCAACTTTTAAAATATTAATTGAAATTAGGTTGAAATAAATATAATATTACACTATATTGTATTACAATACAAGCAAAAATTAATAAATCATTAATAAGTAAAATAATCCACCAGCTGCCAAGTTGCCAATGCTCTCAGTATTCCAACACAACTTCCAGTGGGCTCACCACCTACCCACCTTCAATGAAGGAATGAATGACATAAATATATAAGAAAATGTTTTTCCCAAGATTAAAACATCAGATACTTTACACACTTCACACACAAATACTGGTTGAAGAAAGTGAAAAAAAACTCACTTCCTCCACGGGTAACTCCTTAAGTTTGGGCACGGAGCTGGACAGCAGCCCCACCAGGAATGGAGTGGGACAGCAGACGATGTCCAACATTGACCCTGGCAGCACTGGGATGAAGGTGTGCTGCCACGAGAAGGGGTACAGTAAAGCCACCACTGCATGCATGCAGCTGGACAGAGTGCTGAAAAAGAAAAAAACACATTGACACTCTTAGAAACTACGCCCTAAACAGGTCACAGTGGGTCAAACCCAACAGCAGATGTTACAGCAGATAATGAAAATGTTGGAAGTGGGGTTGGTGAGTAGTGTGGTGGATGTTTTTCTAAAAATACTGCCTAAAATCATGAGCTGGAGTAAATGTCACAAAAACATCATATTTCTAGTCAGCGAACATGTTTCAACTAGGCAACAAGCAGAAAAAGGCAAAAGGAGAAAAAAAATCAACAACTGCTTCAAAATCTGCTCCTGAACTGATGTAGATATTTAATTTCATTCATTATCTGGAGACATTTCTTTGACTTGGACATTTTTGTTTTGTTCTGTAGTTAAACTGGAGGCAAAAGCAAAGAAGACGCAGCTTCATTTGACTCCGACAGCTGTGGTATAACAGGAGGATCACAAATAGCAGCCAGTCTTTCTCACGATCCAACGCTTGTTGACAGTGGCTGACCGTGCTGACCTCTGTCTTTTACATAATGTCCAGTCCACGTACACAAAGACAGTGAAAATAAACTGCGGGACACAAACAAGTACAGACACCGAGGCACTATATTGGTATGAATGAATAAATGAATGAAATCAACATGATATGCAAACACACGTGGGGCACATTTCCATTGTCTTCAAGAGGAGAAGATCCAAGTGAAGCTCCCTTCAGATAAATGAACCCACTCAGGTTTCATCCTTCAGAAACGTCACTGCCTGCATTTGTGTTTGGAAAAGGAACAGCGCTCAGATCTGTGAATGACAACCTCCCCCGAAACTCTTCCCACAAGTCAACATGTTTGCCACAGGGCCTCTTTCATCTTCCAGTGAATCAATAGCCAGGATCAAACTGTGTTTTCTTGACAGGCTTGAAACAGAATTGAACCACTGAAATATCCCAGGGTTTCAGAAACCACCACATTCACTCCCTTTCAGGTTTTTCCCAATTCAGTCAAACACGGAGCACTTGCAGCTCGGCTCTGGCCGCTCTGATTTCCATTTGCCTGAGGTGGACTTCATAATTCCTCCCAGATTCCCATCTCTCAGGTCTGACGAGTTCCAACAGGGAGTAATGGGGCACAGATTTCAGAAAAACCTCTGCCACAGGCTACGTAGGCCCAACACACCGCCGATACCAAAAGAATCAATTACACTAGATTCCTAAGACCACATACACTTGGGAGAGGATGAACTTGCAATGAAAACACTCCACACAACCAGAGGTTGCCACTCAGCCCTGGAAAGACTCTGGGACATTCCTTTGACAAGGGCTGAACAATTCAAAGACTGAAGTAATAGAGGACAGGAAGTGTCCACTGATATCTGTTTTCACTTAGTAAGTTTTTGTTTTGAACTATTTATATGCCTGCGAAACAACTTAGACCGAGTTCTATGAAAGACTGATTGTTAAAGTCCAAATCCTAAAGTCACAAAGAAAAACCGTTGATAGAAGAGTGTCAGTTCTAATTTCTGAGGTTTACAGAAGGAAGAAAAAAAAACTGAAATAAGATTTAGGAGAGCAGCTAGGTCAGGATCAGCATGTTTTGTGTTGATGGACTCACCAACTTTTTAAGCTCTGTGCTAAAACTAACAATATCATGGCTCTGGTGGGCAAACTAAGGCCAGGGGGCCAGATGCATCACATTCAGCCTTGTAAAGTGGCCAGTCAAACTTTTCCTAAAAATTTATATCATTGGTTTGGAAGATGATTATTCTTTCCTTTTTTTTTCCTTTTTTTTCTCTACAGATGACATAGATAAGGATTCAGGAATGAGGTGATTAGAGGGACAACAAAGACTTTGGTTTGGAGAAAAAGCTAGAGAAGCCAGATTGAGATGGTTTGGACATGTTCAGAGGAGGGACAGTGGTTATATTGGAAGTGGAATGATCCAAGAGGTGGAGCTACCAGGTAGGAGATGAAGAGGAGATGATGGCTGCAGTCTCTCACTGCATGGACTTGGAGGTAGTTGGAGTTAGAGGACAGGGTGAGATGGAAATAGTTGACTTGTTGTGGCAACCCCTGAAAAAAAGGGACAACCCGAAAGACAAAGACGAAGACATGGATAAGGATAAAGCATTTTAGCATTTTGGCTTTGTGCATGTGTTTTACATACATTTACTACATTCATCTGTGTAGTATCTACATATTTGTGTAACATATGCTTAAAATTCCTGCATACTCAACCTTTGAGTTCTGGACATAGTTTATTCTTTTCTCAAATATATTCAATACGTCATAAAAGTCTAATGGTTTGAGCCTCAGGAGACAGCTGCAGGCTGATGTTCAGATGTGACGCGTTTATGTGTTGAGGTTGGAAAGCTAATGGTTACAAATTAGCCTGTTATGTGTTAGAACTGTCAGAGCTGGTCAAGTGTGTGCATGTGTGTGTGTTGTGTGTGTGTGTGAGCGTGAGGCTCAATTCAAAATACTCAGGAAAAATGGGATGGAGAGGCTTAGCCTGCGAAGCCCAAAGGAAAAGGAGCAGAGAGAATTCCAGCGCTTGAGAAAGAGGACAGGAGTCAGAAGTCTGCATCGCCACATGCCTCACAGCTCCACTAAAGCACTGCGCAGTGTCTGTCAGTCCTACTTCAGCTGTGTAGTTTTCCATAGACTGCAGCTGTCAGACACCAGCTGTGCTGGGCTGCAAATCTCTGTAAAAACCACTCTTTAGTATTTAAGCTCCACTGAGCACCGCATACACCTAAAAATGTTGAGGAAAGAACCCATAGACCTATTGGATTTCTATGACGAGCTACACAAACAACTCCTATGCATTGTTCTTAAGTGTCCTAAATGGTTTTACCTCATTTACTATCCCTAGGTATCTCAAGCTAGTCTCTCAAGTCGAAGCTCATAGATCAACCAGAGGTCACTTCAGAGGGCTGCAGTAGAAATGACTTCTCAATGGAAAAGTGTCCAAGTTCTTCCAAAATGAGTTATTTCAACTGGACATAGTAGATTTCTTGAAGACGTTTCACCTCTCAACCAAGAGGCGTCTTCAGTTCTAATCAACATCTGAGATTGATTAGTTTGATGGTCCAAGGAGCAGCATTTTTTCTCTACTTTTGAGGGTCTAGTTGTGTATATTTGGATGTAAACATTTGTGTGACATTGTGGTGTAAAATCAACTGTCAACTTTACTATTCATTGAGGCAAATTACACATGGAAAACAGGTTAAGTGGTTAAAGGGGATTTGGCATCGTACCATACTGCAAAGTGCATTTGAGACCATGCATGGAGCACATGAACTTAATGTGTGGGACCACAGTTGATGAATATAAAAATGCCAACAGTCACCACTGAATAAGGCTGCAGCAGTGAAGCATGTGGATGATCTACTGTACAACGACTCCAGAGAAAACAAACTTGAACACAAGATATGCTGTTTAACATATTTTTAAGGTGATTAAATTACCAGTCTCAGGTTTAGATTAAAAGGACACCAGAGAGTGAAACTGAAGCAGCCAGCTGCAGGAAAACCGACGTGTTTTCCTGCATTACATTGGCCATATCGTCTACAAAAAAATTCTCACAAACCACTGTTTACTTTCCTTCTCTTGTCTCTTTTTTCCTTCCCTTCCCTTTTTGCCTGTCGTATAAACAACACCTCATTATCATCCTCCGTTTTTTCTCATACGCTTTTTGCTTCACAACTTCAGCCAAACATCATCTGAATGCACTGCATCAAATCAAATCAAAAGCAAACAAACTGATCGCCTGATCAACCTGACAACAGTGTGCACATGGTCCAACAAGGAATGTGAACAGACTATGTGAACCTGAAGAAATCAAATTTGTGAATTACAAATTTTATTTTGTATAAAGCAATCAAGAACTGTTTGACCACAACTGTCATAACAATGTGTAAACGGGAGAAAATACTGCTATACATCAAAATCGTCAAACTCTTTGTATTCAGGGCCTGATGATGAAGATTTTGTCCAGTCTAAAAAGTATAAGGCTGCCCTCTCTTTTGACTTCAATTAGTTGTTCATTTTAATTCCTTTAAAACTGTGCTTTTCATGTTTTTATGCTTATTGTATTCTTCAGGTAATGTACCCTTAATGATACCAATCATCAAAATAGCATTCCAATCTCAGCTAAGCAAAAATGCACTGCATGACAGGGCGTTGTCTATCATTTTCGCAGAAACGAAATGCATCATGTTTCCCAGTGAGGTATTTTTGGAATAGTATAACATATCCAACCCCCAGTGGGCGTGGCTATTTCATCAATAGAGTCAACACTGTAGTATCAATGCTCTGTCACTGTTTTTATACTGGAACTAAAACATAGCTCTGTGTGACGCCCTGCTGGCTGGCACATTTTATCAACAAACATGACACATGTTCGAACACAGAGAATATTATAGATTATCTATAGGATGTCAAATTAAAATGTATTTTTCTAAATTTGACCACCGTAATGCTTTCTAATGATGAAGTTCATTTGAACATAAAACATAACATTTAAATCTGAATTTCAGTGTGTTTGACCGTAAAGCGTTTGACGTCCAAAGCTTTTGAGTTTTTTGCGACTATCTTTTTGAGATGAGAAGGTGGCACATTCATTGATATATCGAAGTGATTCAGTTATTTAATTAGATCTACTCCCTTATCCATCCTTCCCACTTCAACAACGGCGCTAGCTCGTTCAAGTTTACTAAATTTTACAGTTATATTTTACTGCCTATCGAAGCAACACTGTTTAATATTTTTGGAAAGAATAAAATGAAAATATATGTTATATGTTATGAAACACCAGAGAGACTTGTGTGCAATATTTCACTCCAGCAGATCCATATTTCTATTGCAGATAAAGACATTGGAAAACCGACGCAGTAAACGGTCTAACTGACTGTTATTGGACTATAAATCTCGAAAGTATTTTATCATGAGCTAATACGACGTCCACGCCCAACGACTCCTTGATGTTATCACCTCTGCTAAATGAGCTGCCAGGACTGAATGTCTCCAGAGACGCACAGAGTGTCACTCATGTGTGGGGAGAGACCGTGGCATCACGAGTCAGATAGTGACAGTTGAGCCATGGATCACGGAGGGCAGAGAGTCGTGTACACAGGAAGTGCATTCCTTCCCCTCACAGTCACTGCCCCCACTGATGTTTGTTTAAACTGGGCCCTGATACATGCAGAGATTATTCCTCTGCTAAAATATCCTCCCAATCCACTCTCTCCTCCAATACCCACAAAGTACGAGCGTGTGTTTTGTAACAACAGAACAGACTGGGACACCAAGTAATTGCCCTCTTCCCAGCGTAAGTATTCCTCTGAATACTTACACTGGAAATTCCTCCACAGGGACTATTGCCTGACCCATTATATCCACCAATACATTAAGATAAAACATTTAGAATAATGATGTGCTCACGCCTGGTGCAAATCTAATTACAGAACCAATTTATGGAAGTAAAAGTCGCAGGTCGACTGAGAAAGAAATGCCTTCTTTAGACAGAGGCCTGTGATTTTCTGGAGAGAAGAGGCTGTGGCTAATATCTGGCTCTCACCTGAGTTTATCAGCCACAAAGATGACTCTTCGCTCTAGGAGCAGTGATGCAAACACTCGTATCACCTGTCGTACACTAAGGCATTTAAACAGACTGTCAAACTCCACATGCTCCAGCCTGGAGTCCGTGGGCCGTCTCAGCTCAATGACCTGCAAAATCACAGAAGATGGTTGTTAAAAAGCAGAAAGTCACTCAAAAAAAATCACTGTGTTTTATTTCTACACTGTTGGAATATTCTGCTGCCCCGACCTCATTCCCTGCTCCAGGCAGGAAGGTCTTGACTTTGATAATCTTCCCAGGTGCAGGGAAGGGTGACTCCATCAGGCTCCTCATGAAGGGATAGACCAGAGCCGCTGAGATGCCTCGTCTCCTCTCAACCTCATCCAGGATCTAAAACACATGACATAAGAGAGTCTCCTTTAGACGTTCACTTGAGACATCAACACAAGTAAAATCTGTAAAAGCTTTTTTCTTATCTCAGCAATGTGGGGAAATCCCCCCAGTTAGCAGCCATACTTCTTATTTTCTATCATTTCCTAATTTACACAAGTGAGTCAGCAAAAAAATATAAACATAATTATAATATGCCAATGTTACAAACATAAATAAAACTGAATTATAATATGCCAATGTTCCAGGTATGTATTCCTTCTAACTTTAATCATGATAGCAATGTTTTATCACTGCACAAAAAACTGCAAACTTACTGTAGAGAACAAGTCAAAGCAGCCCAGTCTGCTGATGACACAGTACACCTCTGGAAGACGAGGTCCTTTTCCAGTGGGCTGTGAGAGAAGCCAACAGAGACACTGGTGAAAAGTTGGCTTCAATAGATGTGAGAAAGCCCACAGATACATAACTAACGGTACTGAGTGTACCAGCAAATACACACTCACAACTTTGCAGAAAAAAACGGAGTATTTTTTAAGCACACACACACAGACCTACTAAACAATGTACTAATAACCCTAACGTTTAGGGACATACAACAGTGACAACACTTCTTACATTCATAATTTCATCCATTAAAATATCTTTGTAAGTGCAACTGATTCAAAAGCACAGTAACTGTACCATTTTGACCCTAATGCTATCTAGTTTTATACAGAGAACAAACCCCCTCGGCCCCTCAGGTAATCCATGGGGCCCACTATGTGTCTCCATGCACCAGGTTGGTTACTCCTGGTGTAAAAAAAATCCAACTGTAAACTGATTTAACCCTGAATTGCTATTGGTGCAACTACAATTTCTCTGTTACAGCCATCCAATTGCTAGGACATGCACAACTTCAAAGAGCCAACCATATTACAGCAAATCTGATACATTTGTATACTGTGTGTACAGGTGGTTAAGCAGTCGGCTGATGTGTGAACTGTACACTTAACTGTGGGGAGGTTTCAAGTGACTTTAGATATAATTTAGTTTTGGATGCAATATTGGAAAATAGTTTATTGGAATCACTTTATCAAGTTGAAGTTTATGCTAATGCCAATATCAGTGCGATACCTTATTTTCTTTTCCACTCTTTTGCAGCACAGTATTTAATTCCAATGTTTGATTGTAAAGATGTTCAATCCTGAGTGTGGAATCACATCATCCCTTGTCAATATTGATAAAATGCAATTACACGTGCCTATATTTCCCCTAACCTACAGTGAGATAAAAACTCTGTCAACTTTGGAAGTGAGACATTATTATTCCAGGCCTTAGAATCGTTTCTTAGTCTAATAATACTAATGTGTTTATGTTAGCAGCAAACCAGGATTCGACCACGATAACATAATAAAAAGATAAAGTGTTTACATTATGACTGTCTGAAAGTCTTACATCTAATCTAGTCTTTCATGTGGACAGAAAACTCCCAAACACAGGTGCTTTATCTGCCGTGCAGATCATATCTACCTTCCTCTGTACACTCAACACACTATTACGCGTTTCCAGAAAGCACAGACAGAGACGCTCAAAACACTGAGACACAAGTGAACACAAGCACTCAAGAAATGCCAATTCACTTGTCCATATTAGGTATACAATTTTCTCCTCTTGTTTCTCCTACGCTCTTCCAAATGGATGATTAAATCAACTATGTGGTGCTTGAGTCCAGGCCTCAGGAATGCTCTATGACTGCCAACAGCTGGACAGACAGCAGGGAGCAAACAGAGTTAGTGAGAGGAGAGCAGCTCACTTCTTCTTCTGTCTTCATTTTATTCTGCTCTATCGTGGAGTTCACATCAGCGGGATAGGTCAGAATAAATGCAAAGAACTTCCAAATACTTCACATGTGCATACAGTAGATATAACTTCTACTGGAAATACACAGTAGTTAAAAGTAAAACATACTAAATTCACCACATCCACTGAATCCCACATCATTGTGCTCTTTGCCCACAAAGTAAAATGGGAAACTCAACAAAAGAAAGAAACTTCAAAGCATTTCCCGGACTCATTATGACGAGGAAAAGCTTCACAATGACAATGTTTGGATTTTTCTTGGTTTCTCTTCTCGCAGCCTGGTCTGAGAAACTCTTGTTAACTGGTCAGAGATATTTTTATTGACTCTATGACAATGACTGAATGTCTGCAGCGTCAGCTCTGCTGGGACCGTATGTGGCTATTTCTCCTTTGTACTGTTGCTATATGATGTTCAAAGTGCATTCGCATATGCGTGAGTAAACCCTAACCACTAATCGCATATTTGTGTTGTAGCTAAACTGCTAGCAACACGGTTCCAATCTATGTTATTGCAGATGTTCCTGTTACGGCTGCTGAACATAGGTATTTCCTGGGCAGACTTGAACAACAACAAGAAAGATGAAACGTCCCTGGAACATTTTCCTGATCAGCTGCTAGAATAATCAATGACTCACTTTTTCTCTTGACTTCCTTTTCTTAACCAGTCGTATAAATTCTTAAACTTTTTGGTTTGAGACTGAAGAGATAATATAATTCAGGCACTGTTTGTTAATCTGTTATTCATTAGCAGGACAACTGATACAGAGGGAGGCTTGAGTACACTTTGTGCTTAGCTTAGGCATGAGTGGAAAAAAAACGCTCTATTATTTTTATGTATGTGGAAAATGTAAATCAAAAGCTTCATGTGGAGCGTCATTCAATTATGATGTAGAGTTATATTATTTACTGTGGCCCCTTTCAGTATTTCTAATGTATTTTACACAGAGCTTGGCTTGATTTATTTGTGCTTGACAGAGGCATCAACTCTCCTCAGTGTAAATGTATTTTTATCTGTTTTTTCTTTAAATTACGTGATCTGTTTCTTGCTGCCACAACGGATGATCTTGACACACATCAGCGACTCAACAGGAAACCATTATCGCAGGGGTCACAAGAACTCAGTATCACCACAAACAGCACAGCAGGGTTACAGGAGAAATGAGAAGATGGAGAGGTAACGGTGGATTACCAGCAGGCGTCTGCAGTACCCGAACCTCCTGCTGCCATCCTCTCCAGTCAACATGAAGGAGAAGGTCTCGCTGAAGAAGAGCGAAAAAATCAGAACAAAAGCAAACATTGGAGACAACTGTGCATGCACAAACAGTGAATAAAGCAGAGCCCATGGGATCACAGCAAGTCCTTTGTAAAGTTCTACTGCAGTACTGACATTTTAGGTGTATACTGTAAACTACACAGATGGGATTAAACGAAAAATGCTTTGAAGGAAGAGGTAGGATGAATAGCAGGATTCTGTAGCACTAAAAATACATGTACGAATTCTCCTGTAGCTTTTAATACATTTCCTAAGTCTGACAGTGTATACAACAGATGGATGTTTATACCTGCTGTACTCAGAGACAGGGCTCCAGTCTTTGGCATCTGGAAAGCAGAACTGAGGGATAGCTTTGAGCCTCTGTTCTGCCTCCCTCATCTGCTTGGTGGGCCTCTCTAACTGTGACAGGATGGGGACAAAAAGAGAGAAAAGAGGACCAGAGGAGAAGGTGACATTAAGAAAGTGGAGACGGGCAGGAAAAGAGAGTTCAGTCTTTATTCTCCTTCAAAAGACTCTGCTGACAGTTATTTTAGAAAACCTTGCAGATAAATATCAGTCTGAAAGCCATGACCAGTAAAATATACAAGGTTGCATCTAAAAGAAGATTAAAGATACAAGAAAGAATAGAGAACGTATTTAGACCTGACTTAGGGAAATGTATATCTTGAGGGCAAAGCAATCTTGATACAAACACCTCAGTAAAATTCTGTATTAGTATTGTTTCGACATTATGAAATGTTGGTTATATGGAATGGAGTTTAACTTAGAAACAGAGAAAAAGTGGTGCTAGAGTAGAATCTTACTTTATTTATAAACTAATGCTTATGATAATAATCTGATTTGCAAGATATTAGTTATAGCACTGGCAAAGATACAATAAATTATCAATTAAATTATGCACAAAACCCATATATTTTGCAGAGACATGAAAAAGTTCTGGAGAACCCTAACCCTAACCTCTCATCCAAGAGGCTTCTTCAGTTCTGACTGTTAGTGGATAACTAACTGAAGAAGCCTCTTGGTAAAATATTTACACAAAAAAATTAATGTTCTGCTGTCTTACATGTCTGTATAAAATGAATGAATAACTCCTTGGTGGTAGTTAGCTTAATAATATTTAGAGTCTTGAGTATCACCTCAACAACAGAGAACTGTGTAAGTTAGTGCTGTTCTACAAATCCCTGTGTTACTGACTAAGAGGTATTGCTGGGGTGAATGTACGACAAGAGACTTTTACCTTGGGGAACTGATAGGAGACTTCAGGGGAATAAGAGTTTTTGCTGGGTTTCTTCTTCAACGAAACAACCACAAAGTATTCAAAGAGCTCTCTCTCCTGCCACTCGATGAGCTGCAGCTCCAGTGTGCGGTAGCTGGGGGCTTGTCGAAGGATGGACTGCAGTTTCAACAGCCGCTGTGTGTGAGCTAGAGTGCGAGAATAACGTTGATATGTAAAAAACAACACTTCAAAATAATGATCAAAAACAAATCTGCTTGAGCCGACTACATTCTCTGAAGGTCATAACTATTAATTTCTGAATTTAAATGATAAATGTGTGGTCGATGTGCATAGTAGGGAAAATCTAGATTTTTGTGGTCTTCATCTGATCCAAGATAGATTATTAAATCAAAAACCGTGGCAAGCCATTGCACAAGAGCTGTTAAAAATATGTGGGAAAAGGCTGCGAAACATAACACCTCAGTAGAGTGAGTAAACACCGTGAACACTCACCTTTGAACCTGTCATCAGAGTCACTCTCACTCTCACTGTTGTCATCTGGAGACATGAGACAAGAGACAGGAATGTTTTCTACGGGTCAAATGCCAATTTCACCAATGTGTTTGTGTCACGAAAGGGGCAAAGAAAGAGACAAGGGGGAAAAGAAGGTGGCTCAGTCTAAATAGTTTCTCAATCACCCAGAGGTCTCACCTCTCAGTGATGCGGTCTCCACATTGGACATAGACAGTTTCTTCAGCCTCTTCTTCCCACGTTTGGTGGAATAGATGGAGTTGATCCTCTGAACCAGCTGTGAAAAGAACCAAGAACATGCTCCGTGAGGGAAATTTTGTATTTTCTTTCTCTTGATCTAAAACAGTCAGGAATACGATCGGCCAAAAGAAATAGTTGACAAGTATTTTACTTGTGCTTCAGGTCTTGTTGAAAAGCTTAGAGGTGACTTGTTGAGAACAATGAGGTATTAAACCCATGCAGTAATTACACGCTTCAACGCAGTTAATATTAAAGAACTGGATGAGAGATGATCCGTGTTTTAGAACTGGCCCGGCTCCAGTAAAAACCTGCTCTGGTCAATGAAGCATATGAAGGACAGTGAGCGCAGCTGGAGTGCTTCACACTACTACAGAACTGGAGCATTTTATAGAGAGCTACAGTACAGCAGAAGTCACCATACCTTAGGAATCTTCCAGTGCCTGTGCGTTCCCAGGGAGTCACTCGTGCTACAGAGGGTGTCGTCCAGCAGGCCACACGGTGATGATGATACACCCAGCTGAGGAAGAAGCAGCAGCTCATCGTGGCTGTAGCGCTTAGATATTTGTGACAACCGATGGCTCTTCACGTCGCTCTGACCAACCAGGCGAAGGGACTGGCTACTGGGTTTAGATGGTAACTAGTCACAATGGAAATAAAATCAACAATGATTTTAATTTTTTAAGTTGTAAGTCTTCGTACATTTTATTTTAAACACTACCTTAAGAATGACTTTACTAAAATGACTTGAAACTCTGTGTACTTTCCAGTTTTTGTTAAGCATTCAGTTAATTCAAATTTTCTTTAATTACTAATTATAAAAAGCTTAGTTTACCTTTTAGCTTTTAGAGCACATTTCCATACAAACTTTTTTAGAAACTATTTTAAGACATCTTATTTCATTTTTAAATCATCTTGTCAAATTCATCTCCACCCAATGCACCCTATTACTGACCTCTATTTGTTTGTTTACCTACAATCAGGCCCTTTAACACAACCATATCCAGCTCTTACTCTACTTTTGTTTTGTTCCAACTACTCACTCTCCTTCTCTCCAGTGTTTTTCTATTTTCACTACACACTGAAATGTCTTCTGCCTGAGCTAATCTGACCATCAACCTGTCTATCAAAACTGCAGACAAGATAGTGCCTCAAACCACATGAAACCACAGCTTCAACTTGAGCCCATTTGGGCCCTGTTACTCCCTCACTGCTATAATGCATAACCTGCTGCATTATAGCAGTGCTATAATATGTTATTTTTATGCTTGCTTTACAAAAATTGCAAAATGTGTCTCCCTGCTGTGTATTACTACAGTATCCTGCTTAAATTAAATTGAAATTGCAGGTGTTTGTAGAATGAAAAAGGAATTAAATTTTATTTCATTTCCAATTTATACAGTAAAACATCCCCACCATTGTTTTGTTTTTGCCTTTTTGTTGAGCACAACCAAAACAATTTCAACACTTATGTCCAGATTTTACACATTTTGATGTTCTTCAAGTTGCAGCCATTAAAAAAAATGTGTCTATTTATTCCATAAACCCAGGGCACTGCTGTAGATGCCAACAGGCATGTTTCATACCTGAGGTGGAGAGTTTAGGATGCTTCCCGGGGCTGTCCAAGATCTACTGCTCTCTGACAAACAGTACTTCCGGCCCATACTTTTCCGCCTCAGGTCTACATCCTCATATGGGTTCTCCTTCTCTGTTAAAATAAAGGAAACACAAGTCGTACGTTCCTTCACTGTAATAAACTTCACTTGACAGTTTCTGCCCATAGACACAGGAGGTTTTTCAGCCAGAGATAGATGAGGCCCTGGGGTCAAAACAGAGCAGAAGTGGGAGTCAAAGGGCTTCCCTGTGGTTAGTTAAAGAGGAGATGAGTCAAGTAAGGTAAATCAGGGGTCAC
This sequence comes from Paraplagusia blochii, assembly GCA_016785265.1. NCBI lineage: Eukaryota > Metazoa > Chordata > Actinopteri > Pleuronectiformes > Cynoglossidae > Paraplagusia > Paraplagusia blochii. The sequence goes on from JAFBJS010006852.1 coordinate 61,072, forward strand.
TCAAAGATGCCTCAGATAAAAGCCTATTTTTTAAACAGTTACTGTTGGCACTGGGCCTCAGAGCTCTTGTGTGCCAAGTTGAAACTTCTGAAAACAACACAGCAGTGAGTCATTGTCCAAGTGATTTTTCTTTTCATTAAAACACTGTGACCTGGCTGAAAGCAGAAGAGCAGTGTTTGTTTCCCCTACTTTAACCACAGATAACAAGGTAAAAAGATTAAAAATAAGTACGACAGGGCTCTTCACTGTTCTTGCTGATGTCATCTGGCAGAGGGCCAACCTCAATAGGGAGAGAAAACTTGTGTAACACCATAGCCCACCTCTATTCAGACATGTGTTCTGAGAATAGTTTTTTGGCAGGGTCTGAAAAGGTTGTGAGAAAGTGTAGCAGGCACAGAGTGGAATAAAAACAGAGCCAGATGGTGTAGAAATGCATGAAGGGAAACTTTTTGATGAAAGAAAGGCAATGTTATCTGTCAGCAAAAATGGAATGAGTCAAAATCAAGTTGGTACAATTCCTTCCTCCTGGACATATGAAAAAAGGAAAAACCTAATAACCTCTGCTTCACAAACAAGAAGCAAGAATGGCTTTTTATCCGCCGTACAGCCATAGCTTTATCCTCCTGGTTAGTTTTGGGTTAATAATTAAACCCCTCCTCAGGTGAACACACACCAAAGCATGCGTACACCAGAAGATTATCCTGCCGGGGATGTTTGAGGCTTTGTGTTGTGACACACGGTAAATTAACTTGCTGGAGTGAATTTGTGTTCACTGTAAAACAGAGGAGCAGAATGAGAGGGCTTTGTCTGACCCCAGGTTGCAGTGCTACCTCATTAAACTGAGGCAATACCGTAATGAGAGCCTGCTGGGAAAATGATATGTCTATAGAGCTGCTGGTGTACTGGAGGGTACTAATCTAACCCTCTGATTACAAACATCCTGACCTAGACACACAGTATTAAACCAGGAGGGGACACACCTCTACGACACACTGTGATTGTACTTTTTTTGTAACACAATGGACTCTGTGGGCAGGGTGAGGCGCAGGACTGTGCTGTACCAACAATGTCAGTATCACATTACCCTGTAAAGTGGACAAACTCTGCTTAAAGCAGTCATGGTCTGAGCAGAAATATGCAGCAGATGAAAAAGAAATAACGCTGTTGCAGCGTTGTAAGAACATCTGGCGCAGCCACAAACCATACAGTGTGTCAGTCATGAAGACTGTGACCACACTTGAGAAATTATGTCGGGGAATACATTGTATTTATAACTTTGCTTTTAAAACCCGCAGAACAACAATAGGAGCCGCTGTGTGAATAGCTGTCACAGTGTTATTTGATAGAAATTTAATTGACAGGGAAAAAATAACACGACCAGACTCCAAAAAAATCAGTCACAAGGCACAATACTCAACACTAAATCATTGTCACCTACATTGTAATACAAGCAGTTGTAACACGGACACAGATGTTTGTTCCTTTAAGCAATGTTCCCCAACCTTTTTTGCGTCACAGTCTGGTTAAATGTCTCGTACTATTTTCACAGACCGGTCGTTAAGTTGTGGCAGATAAATACCCCTTGATAAAATTCAATTTCCAGTGTTCTGAAATATTTTCCTACCCGTAAAATCTTCCTACCCGAATTAACTGTGCATGGGCACAACAGGGATTTCAGTGCACACAGCTTCTAACTTTCTGCTACCAGTATAAAAAGTTAGAATCTTGTATCAATGAGTTTATTGTTGTTGTCTTCACTGAGAAAATATTTCCTAATCAAATATAGTTGCATTATTGATGATGGAATCCTAGCCATTCTATTTTAGGTTCTTTTGTTTATATGGATATGTATCAAGTGTGAGTAACAGCCAGATGGGGCCAAAAGGAAACATTATTTCTCTACAGCCTGGCACCAATTCACCCACGGACCGGTACCGGTCCCTGGCCCAGTGGTTGGAGACCACTGCCTTAAAGGAAGAGGGGTTGAGATTTTTCGTAAAAGTGAATGAGCTGTGCAAAATGTTTGAGTGGTGTTATATTTTCAGCGATGTTGGTCTTTCATTGGGAGGGACAGCATCACCTGTGTAACATCTCACTCTCTTCTTACTCTCTTGTAGTGTTACTAAATGATGCAGCAGTGTGGGAACTAGAAAACAGTGTGTAGGTACAAGCACAACCCAAACCACAGTGAGAACACCAAGAAGTATAATGTTTACTGCCATTTTTCTTTCCTCTTATTAACAGAAAGCAATGTACAGTAAATAAGAAACAATCAAACGTTGCTTCAAACTGACAAATTAGAAAATGTATCAATAAAACTATGGATAAAACGAATATGATCAACAATTCAAGTAATAATAATTTGTATATTAAGCCCATTATTTGTTGGAAAATCTGTGTCAATAAAAAATCATGACAATTTGCACTGTTGAAATAAAAGAAATATTTTTCCTGAAGGTGCAAGGAGTAGGCTGAGTAAACCAAGTCCTGAGGTCTCTAGGTAGCCTATGTGACATTTAAATGTTTAACAGAATGTGGGAAGAACGGCTTCCACTGACACAAACAACGATTAATAGTGTTTCTGCAAAAGACAGTTATTTTTTGTCGTTGTTTTACATATTGGCAGTTAGCGTGGTAAACGAGACCAGACCAGTTTTACTTTTATTGGCAGGAGATAAATGCTAGTGTTTAGTACGTCTGTAAAGAGAGTCTGTAAAGATAAGAATTGTGTAATTAAATATAACAATTTCAGTTGATAGGTAAACAAGACCATTTATTAGTAATTGTATTTTGCGTGGTTCTTGCAAAATCATATATTCAGGTGATGAAAAATCTTATTGTGAACAAAAAAATCATTAAGTATATCATATTGAGCTCATCTTTTTGTCTCCTAACATATACTACTGGTTCTGTTACGAGTTCACATAAACATCAGCATTGGCCTATTGCCGTTTCTGGACATTCTCTAGTTGCGAAACAGCCTTTATTTGGGCAACACTGAGCTTTCTATAATGGAAAAAAGTAAGAGTGTGATTTTCATTGACTGCATGTGAAATTCAAGCTCTGTCATGAGACTGTGTTCACACTGACACACATCTCCACCACATTAAGTATGCACTGGGGGAGTTGACAAACGGAAAGGGCAGAAGGCCTGAGGTCATTAGCTAGTGAAAAGGAATTTGGCATCTTACCACATCCAGCATTACATACACAACATGTGAAGAGCTAACATCATAATTCTGGTACATTGGGTCACGATTGCCTACAGGGTTATTTTTTGACAAAGTATTTTAGTTCAGTTGCTAGGATGTGTTGTTTTTGTCGAACAAAAAGAACCCATTTTTTTTCCATTTATTTTTTCAGAATTATACCATTACGGCAGCATCACCTCACCTACGAGTCTGGTGTTTTGTGAATCACAATTTCCTTTACCTGTCAAGATAAAAGCACCATCAATGTCATGGATATCCACCTAAGTCCAGATGGTTTCACAAGACAGAGTTTTTCCGACTTATGCAAACATAACGTATTCTTTTCCTTACACCCAAGGTCGCTTCTTAAATTCTGTTCTTGAATTGAAAGCTCAAGTGAAAGATGTAAAGCAACAATAATTTCCTTCTATCAATCCCAGGTGATGCTCTTAAAGACTGGAAGTTGATGCCCTTACCTACAATGTCCTCATAGGCATTCTCCTCTAAAGTGCTTTTAGAAACGGGCCGGGTCTTTGTTTCTGTGGTCAGTCTGCCATTTTCTGTGGGTGGGGACAGATGAGAGGATGGAGAACTTGTGTCCTCCGATTCACCAGACTCCCTGACAAGTAAAAAAAAGACAGCGCTAAGAGCATGTCATTTTAGATTTGTACATACATGTACAGAAAAATAGTCCCCGGAAAAAATATTGTAAGCAACCAATTCTGTAATTCAGTATTTAAATTTAACAAAAAAGGACATAGTTCACACACAAAAACAAACCATAACTATTTAATTGTGCGGGTTTATGGCAAAAGAAAATATCTTTCAGTAAACCTGCTGATATCCGTTTTTATTTTCACCGATGCTCATGTTGCACCATTGACATGTGGCTTTCTGAAAAAAATACAGCCACAGGAATGTTAAACACGGAGTCCAAGAAAAGAATGTTTGGGGATTTCTTCTTCATTTCACATGGGGTCCATTCAGCAGAGGCTCACACTCACTCTTTAAATCACTGGAGAGTGACCTCAAAAATCAGAGACTACAGCAGCATAGTTGACCCGCTAGGTTAAAATAAACACAAAAGGCCACAGTTCTTTCTGATTTTTTAAAATGTTAATATTTCATTTCTGCTTTATCCGAGCTTGTGTCAACCTCTTTTGAATGCAAATATGTTTTGTTATATTGGTATGTTTTAGATAACTTGATTTCTGAATTTCTGAATCAAAGCTCTTTTTTCATAGATTTTTAGGTCCATTGCTTATTTGATGGGCATTGGTAAAAACTTTGACCATTTTATGTCAAATTTACTCAAAACAACTGCAGCTAAACCTTTAAAGCTACTTTAGTTAATATTCAAACTGGGCTTTGGCTATTGTTGCTATGTTTTAGGACTCCTCAAAGCAATTTAATGTTACCCTTCTTATATTTCTTCATAAATTCAACTTGTTTCTAACTGTTTTGCTGACCTTAATTTTCCTCACCCTTTGTGTATGTTGAATATGATTCATTCCATCCATTCACTCCTAACCTACAACTAACTTATCATTTGAGTCTGGGTGGCAGCCATGCTATCACTACTTGCTACCCTTGCTGTGGGCACTAACCTCTGCTGCCCCCTAGCAATGTGCATTTGTTCAACTTTGAATTTTCATTTTCTAATTATAAAGTATTTATAAAATATTTTTCGGGTTTGCAAATATAATATATTTATTTCCATTCTCTAGCACCAATGTCATAATGTCAAATCATCTTGAGAGGGTTGATCAACATATGAGGAAGTCTGAATAGGGGAAATACAGATATTAGACACAAATTTTCCCTTTTGCTCATTGGAACGTTTTAACTGGGATAAGAGAGGACTTTCTGTATAAATTATTTTATGGTCACAATAAACTGTCTTGCGGAACAGAAAAAACAAGCTAGAAATTGCCAATAAAATGAAAAATAGTTTGCATTAAGCAGCTAACTTATCTAGCCACTTCATGGACATTTTCAAGTTAAACAGTACAACAATTATGATCGAATATACCCCATATTTACCCCAAAATATTATAAAAAATGCCTAAAAATGGGCCCTCCAACTCATCATTTGTGCATGGGAGTGTACAGTGCATGCAGGGGGTGTGGCTTCAATGCTGTGTGAATGTGATTGAAGATTGTTCTTGAAATCAATCGAGTTGTTTTAGCAAAGATTATGCTGCAAAATAGTTTCCCCGACTATATTTAAGTAAGGTTTGAGGGCCAACCTTAATTATGTAAATTTCTGTTGTATAAATTCCTATTAGTTCCCATGAAATCCAGCTTTAAAACATTTCCAGATTTTTGCAACCCAATTCTGGACTTTAAGTTATTTTCACATGGCTGTCACTTCTTTTTTTAGGAAACCTTACGTTAAGACAAACTCTGCTCTTTACTTTTCAGAGATAGAGTATGTTCTTAAGGATATACATTTCATTACCTAATATTTATTTAATAAACATAATGCTGAATTATTCATAGATAGTTACCTGTAGAAAATATATTTGTTTTCTAAATAAAACAAAGGTATAAACACTTGGTCCTGAATATTTTAATATTACTTTAGGACCTAGAAGTTCTCACCTGTTCTGGACTTTAGTTGTTGTGCTGCCTGTGGGGGTCTTTGCCATCCGTGTTGTACTGGGCGCAGGTGTAGAGGGCAGTGGTGGTGGAGACTCAAGGACTCTTTCAGGAGATATTCCATTGGCTGGCAATGTGTCCTTCTGGTCCTGTTTGACGTCATACTCAAAAGTGCGTTTGGGTTTGGGTAAAGGATTAACTGGTGTAGTAGTAGGCTCCTGTTGAACAGGTGGTTCCGGGCTCACAGACCTGGCCGAGCACACACTTAACCTTTGTCTCTGTTTGGAGCGTTTATCCAACACTGGACCGACATCTGGCTCTGTGGCCACTGAGCAAATGCTACTGCGCTTACTTGTGCATGTGCTGTCCAAGTCGTCTCCTATCACAAAAGATTTCTTCCTTGTTTTATTTGGAGCATAACAGTTACTGAGATACCGTGGAGGAGGTGTACTGGGATTCTCCTTCAAGGCCTGCTCTATTTTCTGTATCCTGTTCAGGACAGCGGACGTCTCCTTCCGAGCCGTGAGGGAACGCACATAAGTTCCAGAAGACTCTGTTTTACTAATCCTTTTCTGGAAGCGACCCAGGTTGTCCTTGTCTGTTACTCCTTCTTCAGCCTCCGAGAAAGAGCACTCAGAAAATGCCGTGCTCATCCTGCGAGCTCCCTTAAAGTCAAAGGTTTTCTCGCTGCAGGGAGACGAGAGCAGACTTGGGCAGCCCTCGCTGCCCCCCACACACTCTACTCCACGTTTATCCAGACACAAGCTCATCCTAGGCAGAGCCACTCTCCTGCACTCCCATTCTGAGATTTTCTTACGAATTGTAGTCGGGGGGACACCAGTTACTGAACGAGTACGTTTGTGACTTTGAACAGAAGACGGTCCAAGTGAAAGTGTGCTCCAGGTCACTGGTCGACTGTTAAGTCCACTTCCAACTACGAAATCTTTCTGTTTTTCTTTTTCTTCTTGGTTTCCCTGTTTCTCCTTGGTCTGACCTTGGGGCTTGTAGATGGAGAGCCTGTTGTCCAGGCAGCTGACGCTCTTCGACTTGGTCAGACGGCCCTGGGAGTTACCATCGGTGTTGAGTGTTGCACCGCTGCACAGGCTCGCTGTCTTGCTGTTCCAGCCAGCACGTACTAGAAACCTGCCGTCCGTGCGGACGTACTTACTCTGTTTCCCAGAGTTCTCGCCGTCACTGAAGACGGGTTGGTGACCCTGACTGGCTGAGAGAACAGGACACGGGGACGTAGACCGGCACCTAAAAAAAGAAAAAAGTATGATTAAAAACATAGACAATTTTTTTGTAATGAAAGGTGGATTTCAAATTTGCAGTTTTAATTGTTACAGAAATGTAACACAGATATGAGAAAGTTTGAGTTGAAAGAATCAGCTGAAAATTATTCATTCACTTCCACGTTCAAAGGCTGAATGAAAACCTGAGCCACTTATTAAGAAAAACCACAGGAAAGTATTTTGTCTTTGGCAGCATGGGAATAAAATGGTAGCCAAAGGAAACACAGACAACATCAAAATGCCACTGAGGAGTTTTCCACATGAGGAGAATCAAACTGGACCTCACACAGAAAGCACAAATTTATTACAGCGCTCTTACCTGGAAATCTCAGTGCTCCTCTCTGGTCCTCTGAGTCCGTTCTATTCGGACTGCTATGTGACTCTAGCTGTTAAGTGGTCCCATTCTCACCTCAGACTGCACCGATGAGTGTCACATACACACACGGAGAATCAAAACTCTGTCATTTCCAGCTAACTTTCCACCCATTGTCTTCAGCAACCTTAGCATGACTTTGAATCTGACTAACTATTGCGAAAGTGAATCATTTGGAGAGCTGATGTCATAACACACTGGTTAGAATAACAAGCGTTATAGAAGGAGGAGGAAGCTAAGGGCTGCAGACTGTGATCCAATGTTGCAGGTTGGGACAGATCGCGCTTCACACCTATCTGCCCTTCCCTTGAATCATTCCTCCTGCTCCAGGGTGGGGAAACTTTTACAACAACGAGACCAATCTGCAAGTATGATAGATGGATCCTGCCTTACCACTCTCAGGGAAATATGAGAATTCAACATGAAGACTCATGTCTGGAGTTTTTCACTTATACTTCAGTATTCCCGAGTATGAAGCACTCCATGCAACAGAATCAGAATATACAATATAGTATTCAAATTGCCAGTCGTATTGGTCAGAAATGGACAAATCTTACTGAGAATAGAAACATTATGTTAGGAATAGGGAATATTTATTTCACATTTTATTATTGCACTCCTCTCTCTCTCTCTCTCTCTCTCTCTCTCTCTCTCTCTCTCTCTCTCTCTCTCTCTATATATATATATATATATATATATATATATACAGTATATAGCTCAGCTGGCTGCCCCCTGCTCACTACGTTGATGGGTAAAACGCAGAGGCAAAATGATCTCTACAAATGTACCTTATAAGTAGGCAGTCAAAACATTCACATTCAAAGTATTGTAAGGGAATAATATTTACAAAAATGTATGAATTTATTCGAGGAGCAATTCTGCGATAAAGGTTTTTATATTCTATCATATTGTAATCCAAAAATGCAACAAAACGTGTTGTAATAACAACAAATGGAACAATATGGATCCAACATTGTGGCAATTAACAGCCAATCTGCTGCTGTGGTTGGCAGATTATTTAGACCCTAAAATATGTTAAAAAATTGTAGATTACTGTGCTTCTTGATAAAGAAATAAATGCCAAATGTGTGCAGAAACATTGTATTATAGAACTTGCAGGGATTTGAAGTTGTCTGGATCATACTTGTAAAAATAAACCCAGTTTTGGACGGGCCACATGCTCGGTACTGTACATGAAGCTGCCAGCCAAAGCTTGGCCCTGTTGGCTTTTATTCAGGCTTCAATGGTACGTCGACCACAGTCCACAGTCCACACTGAGCAGGACGACAAAAAAGAGTGGTAACCAGAGCTTAAGTATATTCTAAAATTAACACATTTGTTTTTTATGTCAAAAAATGAAATATTACCATACAGGCACACTATAATGATATTTTTCCTTCATTCTTAATGGCTCCTTTGGGCCATTAAGTTTGTTAATGGATCTCGGCCTGGTCCCAGTGCTGGGAGAAAGGCAAAAGTAAATGCAAGATAAATGTAAAGTAGTATTTTGAAGTTTCTGTCACCTATTTAGAGAAATCTTATTTAACATGTTTCAATTTGTTTCCAATGTGAGCTCTCTAATAAAAGAAAAACGTAATGCCAAATATATGATTTAATAAGAACATTGCTGTTAAATCAATACAGCACACTATCGCAGACTCTGCAGCTGGCTCTTGCCTGTGGCTACACAGTCTGTGTAAAAATAAAATCAGAGCTTGTTCAAAATGAGCAGGATGATATGGTGTGAGAAAGAGCAGTGCAGATATCACATATCATACAAAAGGCTTTTTTGACCGCCACGGGACACTGTCACATCTCAACATGCTCACACAAGCTGCAGCTCACTACTTACAGTTCAGAGATGCATGGTGCCCTTGTCCAGGATGTGGGATTGTACTCGCAACCTCTTAAATATCACGTCATGATTGACATTCTTTGGCGTGAGTAAAGTTACCAGAAAAGACTAAAGCAAAAGAACCTCTGCGGGACCATTAATAATAATAATAACAATTTATACGTAGCTAGAATGTAATGATCCTAACAACAGGAAACATGACTGGATGTACAGAGCGACCAAACTCCAACTGCTCTCAGTGTCACTGACCTTTCAGGGGCGTCCCGTGGAGTTTTACCTCCTCCTGCACGAGGCACAGCCTTCGCACTCTTGTTGGCTGTCATCTTGGTCTCCTGCCCACCCACTCACCTATTGGACAAACGCACATACAATATTTTATTTAACAAAAACTTGCACACTGAAACTACTACTACTTGGAGTGTCACTGACCGTAGTCAGTAAAGTCTGTTTTACATAGCTGGAGTTCATACTGATTGTGATGAATTAATCCACTGTTTCCACCAGATGACTTGCATTCTTTCACGACCACAGCAAAAGACTGCAGTGGGAGGGAGTGCCATTAGTCTGAGCAGGGACACTGATGTTACCCAACACTTTGGTTTTAGGGTGGTTAAACTCTGGCTATTTTTTTGAGTCAACATTAGTTTGTGGATCCAAAACACAAGTACAACTATGGGATCCTAAAGCATCCAACTGCAGCTGCATTTCACAACCACTAACTGGCATTGAAATGAATGAACAACTGTAATTGTCACAAGCACCAAGCAGGGGCTTATGTTACCTGTGGTTTGAGAGTAAAATTCAGTTTGGTTGTGTAAAATTGCTCTTCAAATCATCAGAAAGAAATGCTGACAAAATAAGAATGCAGGCAATATGACCAACAAGAGCACACCTTGGCAAAGTACAGCCCGATGGCCAGATATGGCCCCTTCCTGCTTTCCCTGCAGTGCAATACATTTCAGGAAAGGTGTAAAGGATATGCAGGACTTAAAACATGTGATTTTTTTTTTATTTCACATAAATGCACCATCTATCTGCTCCTGATCCAGCCCCTGAGCCAAATTTTAGAAACTATTGTGGCACAAGTGATTTTTTTTGGTCTGTACCTGATCAAGAAAATAAATACTTCAGCATACACTTCAAACAGGCTTTATAAATGACACAGGGCCTTCATTTAAACGTGGATGAAATCATAAAATAAGCAGGCCACAGTAACAATATACTCAAATGCAAATTGTCTGATACAAATCTCATATTAGAGCATGAGGTGTTTAAACTAGCCCTTATTATGAATTATGAGTGTGTGTATGATAGTGATTACCCCTGAAAACCTTATTATTGAACTGTATTGACCCTTTCAGGAAATCTCCACAGAATTGTTCTGGTGCACAAAGAGGTCAAATGGAGATCCCATAGGGATCAGAGGTGGAGGATGGGAGGCTGCTTGGCAGCATGATTGTTTACAGGAAGTTGTTGTATGGAGAACGCAGCCAACCAGCAGCGAAGTTGAAACCTGTAGAGAGACATACGAGGAGAGAGGAGGGAGGATTCCTGCTGTCAGCTATTTCCTGTTACTGTGGAGTATATTAAGAGAAGCGGGACATGCATCATTATTTTCATCTAACACAATGTATGATTGCATCCTGTCCTAGTTACAGTTATCCTCTCCTGCTGCCAATCTGTTTCAAGAGTTTCAAAGACCTATTGTGAAAAAAGAGCCACAATCTCAGCCCACTTGAATTCACACCCAAGACAGAGAAGCCCACTTGTAAGAATAGCAGCATTAAAAAGGTTCAAAATGGTTTTTGGTTTATGCTGAATAAACAAATAAAATTTCAACTCTGCTCAGCACAACCTTATTATATTTTAATAAAATGTTGTTCAGAAACAGGGTAGGAGAGCCAACCATGGCCTCTGTGGTGTAAACACAAAGACTTCCTGAGATCTGATAGCATCGCCGTCAACAAAATCACAGGCTGTGAACTACTTCTAAGGCACTCCACTGTATCTTTCAATTGCATTCAACCACATTTATATTAACAGTCTCCCACTCATCCGAACAAAAGATTTTACAATCTTAAAATCTAACTCTCTCCCTGTTGTTCCATCAAAGCTAGTGATGCAAGGCAATTTATTAAATGATTGCTTAAATATGAGAGACAAACAGTGGCTGAGTGTAGTTTTAAGATGATAATTGTATGAAAATAATAGATAAAAAAATATCACTAAAGTTGATTGCAACATCAGCTTTAACTGATGAGGAGACATGTCATAACAGCTGAAACCTGTACCTGGATTGTCCAAAACCTGTTTTGTGTTCCCAGTCAATTTTCTAAGCGCCTGACTCTCTGGAACAAGCAAGTACATTGGGAAATTGAGTTGGCTCCTAGTATCAGCTGAACCAAGTTACAACTCTTAATGTTTTTGATGGGTGTGAACTGAACTTTACAATGACAGAATAATGTCAGGGGAGCTGGTGATCACAGCAGGAAATTATAGGCTTTGCAGTCATTCACCGCAATGTAATGTATGTGCAAACCGTTCACACATGATGTGAAGGTCCCATTGGTTGGGTACAGACAATTACAAATGACTGAAACTAGAATGAAAATGACGAAAAACATTCCACATCAACATGCTCGATTGAGCTGACGACATTGTCTGCATTGATCTACGGTGGACTGGAGTCAAAAGGCCCTTTGTGTAAAATTAAACTTTGTAAGATAAGGTCAAAAAGGCTTATCACATGTGAATGAGTGTGAGAGGGAGTATGGGTGTGTGATTTCTGTCTGTCTGTCGAGTATCAATTCATTAAAATATCTCCTGTTAGACAGAACATTTGATACACAATTTAGTCCTAGAGTTCAGTCCTAGTCCATAGAGTTAGTATGAAACATAAAGAAACATACTAACTCTGTTCATTTCATCAGACTGTGGCTGAAATTAATTTTGTTTTACAGAAATGTGTTTTGGAGGATAGAGGAAACCAGGTCTGTAGTAGAAACACCTGGACTCATGCAAAGATTCATTCATTCACATTGAAATGTGCTCTGGCTCAGCACCCAGCACTGAATGTTCAGTCCGTAAAATCAAAAGTAGTTCATTATATCCAAAGAAGAAAATTAATTTAAAAAAAAAGAATTACAAGTTTCAAAAACATGTTCTCTTCACATTTCTAACTTTACTGTTACAATAATTATAAATAAAGTAGATGGCAGGAGTGGTTGTTTAAAGCACACAGATGTAATAATATAATTTTGTGAAGTGCTATAGTGCAAATCAAACAAGTTAATAAGTATGTATTAGGTACAACAGGATACATGAAAAAATAAGAGTATTGTTAATCAGTTTTAAAAAATCAATATTGAAGTATTAAAGTATTGAATTATTGAAGAAAGTAACTTGATCTAAGTGGTTAAAATTGCCTCTACTGACCAGTGCCCAAAACAATAAAACAAGTCTAACGAAACTTGAGATATTCATTGAAACATCTGGTAATCTAAGATAAGTGACAACTACAATTTAACATATAGACATAAAACAGGAATGTAAAAATTACAATTTCTATGATTATTCTACTCTTGTAAGTACAAATAATTAAGCTATACTGCACAAAAATATAAATTTTCTGCACAAAGCTAGAAATCAAAAGGAGAATAATTACGTTTACTCCTACACTGAGTGTATATCCTGTTCATGGCAGGAATTCCATAGCTCTGTAAAAGAAAACCAACAAGGTTCATGCTACTGTCTGATGTCGAGTTATGTCTGAATAATTAGCCCCACATGGTTCACCCTGCTCTGAATATAAGGCTCAGTTTACCAGGTACCATGGATCTCATGTGTTGGAACGTTTTCAGCCAAGTGTGCGTTTTTCTTAGTAGTCATGCCATATTTTGTCTTTGTAGACACGAAAAATTGCAAGCTATATAAAATCTGCATCTGAAAGCCGTACAGCTGAAGAAGAAGACACATGGAAAGCAGACGTACAGTATCTCTCACATTGAAGGACCCTGATTATATCCCTGATATACAGTATACAGGCACCTTTTGTGGCAATGTGTTCACACATAGACAAAAATAAAATTAAAAACTCAGTAGCATACCTGTGAATGGAAAATTAAACATTTAAGAATAAATAACTCTGGTTAAATTAACTTGTTTTTGTCGCTGCTTGAGTCATTGCTTTTACGTATGCTACTTTAGAACATATGAGGCAAAAAGATAGAGATAGAAAAAAATAAACCTTATAAACCTCACTCCAATTGCACATTAACATCAGCTTTGTTGTCAAATGAAATCATCATCAACCAAATGGTTACGGTGGAGTTCAATCTATTCAAGGCCACATGAACATATTTGTCATGGATACCAACAAATTCCATAACTGTGTTCTTTCGTTACTGCAAGCAGATAAGGTAAGCCTGAATTTGTCCTTTGAAAGACAGCAAAACCTGACTTAATCCTTGCTAACAGAAGGACAGAGACTTTTTATTAAATAGCTGACTGTAAAACACACTACAATACCACATTATGAAAAATGGATTGTGTCATTTAGTTAAAAAGAAAACAGCGATTCTGATTAAATCATTTTCACATCCTCTGCTACACGACTGATTCCTATGGATTCTCTCCTCAACAGACTGACTTGATCTAGTATTGTACTTAACCCTCAGCTCAGCCGTCTTAATAGACTATTCAACACATGTAGGAAAACAAACACCTAGATAATAAATAATCTTAGCCAAAATTCACACACAACTGATATTAAATAGTTATTGGTGCAATGAGGTATATGATTTGGTGATCTGTTCATCTTTAACCAGATTAACCACTTATGTTTTGGTTTAATAAGTCTAGAAAATCTTGTAGTAACAATGTTGTAGCATCACTCCATGCTTTGTCTACAAACCATTGATGTAGGTTTGTCTTCATTTGGAGTAATGTGTACGTATACAGTACGAATTTTGTTGAAAGGCTTTCATGAGAGCCTTGGTATCAAAGGGACCGTTCTCTTTGGTCTTGGTCATTATCTCCAGGAAATGTTTAGAATTAATGAATCTCTGGGCTTTATGGTTAAGGTAATAACATGAACAAGTCACATCAAAAATATTTTCTATTCCACAACAGGCTAATTAAAGGAACAAAAAAGTTCATAATAACACACCTAAAAATTAATATCACATGGCTGTTCCTAAATACTGGTTGGGTGTATGCTTCTGTAAACAGGAAGCACATTGTCTACTTAGTGGTTTTTATTGGTGTTACTAAAGGTAACGAAAAGCAATGTTTTCCCCTAATTCTTCGGTTATTCCGAGCTTAAACCAAGTGTTACAGAAAACTTTGGTTCTATTGAAACCTTAAAACACCTCAGTGTCACTGTAGGGTCAACATCGATCTACCTGGAGAGAGGCCAAAGTTATTTTTTAAAAGTAATTGAAGAACTTCCTTAATAACCCCAACGTTGTCAGCAGCGTCACTGACTGTCATTGTTTGGCCTTGACAATGAACTTTCCAGGAAGAAGAGATGAAGAAAACTCAGTCCTGGTCAGATAAAACCAGAAGGATGTCAGATGTGCACTGAAAGTCATTTCTATAAACAGTCAGGATAAAAATACAAGTGGGCCTCAGAGAAGGCAGGATTTCCCAGGGTTGTACTAGAGATTTTCGAGGGCTTAAAATCTATTGAGTAAATTAATTTTATGACATAATTGTCAATTTATATTAAGGAATTGTTGACAGCACCTCCAAACAGGGCAGTTGGCTAGCTTAAATATGGTCTACTTTTTAGAACTTTGAAACTATCTGCAAAGTTTTAGCCTTTCTAACTGTAATTAGTAATTACTTGCAACTATTGCAGTAACACCTAGAAACACCTTATTAGGCAACTGTTGTGAATCTTTATGTGGTAAATTCTATACACCAAAGTATTATCTCTTGTGTTGAATCACACAAAAATATGGTAAAGGTCAGTGTCAGCACATAGCCTAATGTTGTTGTTGTCTATGACATCATGGTCTAGGATTGTTTTGGATATTTGTCACAAAACTGTTTACTGCAGAGCCAGTGAATCTTTGTACGCTGTGCACAGTCCACAAACATACATAATGGATTGATTTTAACTTATGGCATTTGCAGTAATTGGTCCAGCAGGGTCAAAAGTGCCCAAATTTCTACACTTTTTGTGAAACTACTGGATCTCCATTCATTTGGACTGGACACATTCATGTGAAAGACTCAACCTTAACCCAAACCACACTTCACATCTTCATTCTAACTTTCACCAGAGACACAGAACTGAGGTTCTGCCTCATAAGGACCGGGCTTTTGTTTCCCATGAGAACCACTGCTGCTGCTGCTGCTGCTGGAGGAGCCACAGCGTTTGTAACAGCGAAGTTCGTTCCAACGAGATAACAAAAACTCCCGAGTACAAACAGAGCAAAGATCTGGTTCTTTGTAAAACACCAAGAAACTGCTTTTTACCGTAATAACATGACAATGACCTAATATGGTCACACAGACGTCAGAGCAGCATAGAAAGGCACCTTGCGCTTGTTTACGTGAAACACGACATTTTTACGACAGTTTAATTCAATCTCGAAAGTTTTTAATGCGTCACTCACTGTTACAGAAGCCTGCATTTCGGAAACGGTTCAAACAACACGAGCGGTTTCAATGTTTTTGTTGTTTTTTGGGGTTTTACCTCCGACTTTCTGCTCACATCCATGGCCGCTGTCATTTTTTCAGATTGTAATCCCTCAAAAGTAGAAATCCCGGTTGGATTGCGCCTTGGGAACGGGTTGGCTAGTTGTGCCGGATACCTGCGCTTCTTAAAAAAACTCCCACTCATATCTGTCCAACAAAAACCGAAAAGGAAAAAAAAAAAGAAAACTCCAGCCTGCCTCCTCTTTCACAGGAGGGAGGCAGGACTTGTTGCCATGCCACGGAGATGGGCAGATTTCTCCCCCCTTCACTTCACTTCACTTCAGGCTGAGGATTTGCCCACCCCTCTCTCTCTCCCTCCCTCCAGCCCCCTCCCATTCTGTCCCCCAAACACACAGAGACATTCACACAACTATTCAGACTTCTCCCTCTTGTTTATTGTCAAGTTGGACCGAGGAGAGCAGATGAATATTCAGCTACTGCTGAATGGCAGCTGCAGAAAACCATGTTCCAGCAGCTCCACAGCACATTGTTCTGTTGTGGCCAACTCCTCCACTAGTGGTCAACAGGAATACATTTCACCCACACATACATGTCTTTGCTCAAACTACAGCCATGGCTTACGGCCCACTTCATAAGTAAAGGCAGAATACTGATTAATATACGTTTCATCCTTTAATAATTAGCACAGAGGAGTTCATCAATTTGTCCTTTCAAAGAGAAACAACTGCACAATGTAGAGTCAGGATAAAAAAAAGAAAAACAAGCTAAAATTACAGGGGTACAAATGTACTTTCATGGGAATAAAGTTGTCAAATTCTAAGGATGCGAATGTGAACCTGTGATAAGGTTGTGAATATCTGATCAAATATTGCAAAAATAGGTCAATTTAAACCATAATGCATCATAAATTCAGCAAAAATAAGATGAATGGAAGGAAGGAAAGCAAACTCCTTATTATAATGGCATTGCTATCAGACCCCTGCACACTACATAATCTCACCTCTGTATTTAACCCATCACCATAGTGAACAGTGGGCAGATTTGAGCCTCTGATTTGCAGTGAGTGTGGACGGTGCCATGCTCAGTGGACCTCAGTGGTAACCTGGCAGCTGGTGAGTTTGAACCTGGAACTCTCCAGACTCAAGTCCAGTTCCTTAACTACTAGCTTTGATGCAACGCAGTAGGTTTACAGGACAGTTGTGAGACCAGCTCTGCCGTATGGATTAGAGACACTAGGAATAGGCAGAAGACAGGAGACAGAGCTGGAGGTGGAGGAGTTAAAGATGCTGAGATTGTCTTTAGGAGAGACAAGGATGGACAGGAAAGGATGGACATGTTCAGAGGAAAGACAGTGGCTACATTGGTAGAAGAAAGACCATAAAACAACATAATTTCAGCAGTATACAGTTGTGATGCTTTGAGAAAATTTCTAAAGTGTCCCACATTATTAACAACTGTAGCAATAACATAGTGATTCCAATAGTGTGGTCAGGCATCCAGACTATTGACTGATATTAGATGTAATCCAGATCCCAAGGTGTCTTCACAAAAACTTTGTTGGATTATTAAGAGGAGACTGCAGTCGTACAGTAGTTGACATTTAAAAACAATAAATAAACAGTATCTTCATATAGAGTGTATGCATGTTCTCCTAGTGTGCAAAGGATTTTTTTTCTGGCATTCCTGTTTTGTTCCACAGTCCACAAACTTCAAGTTTATGGACTAGGTAATCTCTGTAACCATGCAGTAACCCTGGAAGAGATTGCTTTTACATGTGTGCCAAAAATGTAGAACAACCTACCATAATGGTTGTTGTTCTGGCTGATTGTGTCAACAATCATTGAATTACATTTTAAATAATTGTAATGTTAAATATGTTTTTTTTTAAATACCTGCTGTGTAGAGTCCAATAATTAATGGTCTATTAACGACCTAGTTAATATTAGTTGAGGGAAACAAAGGACGCCTTTGTTTTTGCTGACCTCCAGTGGTTAATCATCTGCAGTAGCGCAGCACAGGTGTTACCCCATGTTCTCATGACTCATGGCAGGTGTTTACAGGTGAAGCAGAGCAGCAGACAGGAAGGAGGAGATGATCCACACCCAGTGTCTAACTGACAGTTAGTTGTCAAAGGTGACACAGCGCAAACTCTGGCAGATCTAACGTGAGAACTGCAGTCCTGGCTGTATTTCTTGAACTGTGAAGACATTGTGTCATGTGTCACCGCTGCAATAGATATTTTACATACACAGATAATGTAGTCCTGGTAGGTATTAAGATAATTTATCAAATAAGAATTAAAACCAAAAACACAGGAATAATAGGTGAAAACATTGATTATTCTGCAATAATTATTTTATTGATGGACAACATCATTGTCCATCAATAAAATAGTATGACATTAATATTAATGTTATATTTTTATATATTTAATGCGCTGTGTAACAGTTTTTTCCTATTTTTTTCTTGGGACTTAAAGGTCACATTATTAATAAATGTTTGACTGAATGATTGACAATTATTCAACATTAAGGCAAATATTTTATTTTTGTACAAGTTATATCTAAACAACTTGTATTACACATATTTTAAACCATGGGAAAACAGTAATTAAACCAAAGAAACTAACTTTGAGCTCATAGGAAACGCATGATGCAAAATTACCCCCCAAAAAATCTCTTGTGACCCACCTGAGGGTTGCGACCCAGTCTTTGGGAAACAATGCTCTAGACATTTTTGTCCAACTATAAACCTTATTTGTTAAACATTTCCCTCCATCATAAGACTGGCTCGACATGGTCTGTTGGTTGTTTAGTAACTAGAGGACTAACTTTTTGATTATTTTCAAGTTATTTCTTAAGCCATTCAGACTTCTGTTGAGGAATACAGTATTTATATTTATTATATTTATAATTGCAATTATTAAAAAATGAATATTTATACATTTGAATATCTAGCTGTATATGGGATTCTTAAATGGAATGGAATGAAGAGTTAAAGCCTACAAACCAAATGTACAAGTAGTTTAGTTCCTGTGTTTCCCAAGTTGCTGTTAGCAGAACACAAACACACAGAGACAGACAAGAGATTCCTGTTGCTTTAAATATATATATCATAATTGATTTTATGTAATAGTGTATTATCTTTAGTAAACAAGGTCATCTGTTGTCTGAGATACAAAAAAATTCCTTAGCGTTCTAGGTAAGTTGCGTCGATAACAAACGTTACACAAATTGCCAATGTACAAACTTGTCCATACAGCCTAGTGCTCTCAGTCTCTCGGGGGCGTCTTATCATTCCCAAGACTTGAGAACAGAGGAAGTCACAAAAATCCAGACATCCGTTAAGCCAGTTTGGAACATCAAGTCAGCAGGAAGCCTACAGCTTTGCCACAGTGCAGCTTTTTTAAGACACCCACTCCAAACCTTTCAAGGTCTCATAAAGGGTGTCCTTCCTGAAAAAAATGCAAATTCTCATTCTTTGAGCACAAAAGATGAAGACACTGGATCCTTTATGTGGGATGTTTCACTAGAACTTTGCCCAAGCTGTAACTCATGGAATTCATTGTCCCATTGATTACAGTGCCATCTGGATTTTTCATTAAAGGCCACATCCTCTGTCTGGCATGACACATCGAGAATAAAGTAGGGTTAAATCAAAACATGCTGCGAGTGTTCATTCACAAACATCCAGTAAAGTCTCGCAGCCGTGACGGCCTCATAAAAATCCATCGACACCCTCACAGATTGTGAGCACGAAAAAGAAGAGGCAGAGCTGTGTTGATGGAAATGTGAGATGTTCTTTTCCAACCCTGTGATTATTCACCTGCTCAGCCACAGTGGAACAACTCTTCATTACGTCAAATGAATCACTAAACCTGGGGTATTTAACTAAGATCCACTGTGAGTTTCAAATCCTCGCAGATCCTCAGGGATTATTCCACAGCTCAGTGTGGTTTTTGCCACATACACAGCAAAGATTCAATGTCACAGGCCTTTTTTTTTACTGTCCACACATTCCACAGTGTTTGTGTGTTTCAGGGTGTTGTTGTACAAAATGATATATTTAAATAAAAAAAAGAAAGAGAAAACCCAGTTAAAGGCGACAAGGAACAAATTTGAGTATTACAAATAAAGTTAAAACCTACAAATAAAAGTTCAATCAAATGACCTTGTGTCTCTTGAATCATTCACTCATTTGTCTTGTCTCAGGGACAGCAGTCTCCATGACTGCCACCCAAATCCCACTGCAGCACCGTGAGCCTTTTTGCAGGTGGTTTTGCCACTGGAAGCTATGTTGGTCAAGATCAGTGCTTCTCGATTAATTTCTGTTGCGCCTCCCCTAGCAAGAAGAAAACAATTTGCGCCCTCCCTCCCCACCACCCACTCTCCGCCGCAACTATAAATAATAGCATTTGTCTATAAAATAGTAATATGTACACCTCTGCATAACATCGTAAAGAGATATAGTTCAACTTACAAGGATGGGCAATTATCCTTTATTGTAGTACGGCGGGAAAAAGCATGTTCCCAAGGGTCACACACTCCCCCCTCAGCATCGCACCACACTTTGAGAAGCACTGGTCAAGATGGTGTTCTCTTGGAGAACTGCAGCATTAACAGGACTAACATTCATTCATCTTTATCTGCTTCATTCTGTTTCAAGGTTGCAGGTGCCAACCAAATCACACTGCTCCATACAGCTTTCCTGTGGATGGTGAACGCACTGGAGGTTATATGGTGTAGGAGGGGGCTACAGAGTTCGGTTTTATGCTACCTGGCAGCTGGTACATTCAAACTAGGAGCCTTGCGGACTCAAGTCCACTTCCTGAACCACTAGGCCACCACTGATGTACTAGACTAACTTGTCTAATAGATAGATATACAGATGTATGAACATACTCACCTGGATGTCCATTTATTCATCTTTTTTCACTCCAATTAACACTTTTTGGGCACATTTGGAACAGATCCATCCATCATCAAACACAACCTCTATTTTTACAGCCATGTACGTCATAACAAGAATATGATATAAACTATAATGATGTGATGGTTGATAGGACAAGGGCAATGATGTTGAAACTTTGAAATGATGATCAGATTTAATATTGGTAAAATACCCTAACACTCAAAGTGAGAGACCAACAAAAAATAGCATTTTATAACATTTTGATAATATAGAATAGAACTATTATGTGGTTATGAAATCAAATGCAATCTCCATAGCCATAAGTCATGAGCATCCTAGTGTAGGACAGTAAATTCAAAGTTGACCACAAGTCAAGGAATGTCAGCAAATATTGTTAAATTGCAGCAATTAGAAAAAAAATGGTTTGACTGAAGCAGTAAGTCTTTAACTTTGTGACCTGGTGCTCTCTTGAAGATGATAACATACAGTATTTTGATACATTTATCCTTGTGTTGTAAGAATTTCTTTGTCCACCCAGGTGTAATAACTGATTCCAAAATTCTTAAAATAACTGTGGCTACACATCTGCATTATGAGAAACTCTTTTCTGCACACAAGGTCATTCTGTTCCTTTATCTAGTTACATTTTAGCTTCTTCTTTTTCCTCTGCAGAGAAGCCACAACATCAGACTGACTACTGATTTACACAAACCTTGAAGGCGAGGGCAGTGTACAGGGATAATGTTTCACACTGCTGTTTGTCTGCACGACACAGTGTTTTTGTGTGCTGTGGGTGTGCGTTTCTTTGGTTTTGAGGACAAATCTTTGACTTCGGGCAGCTATGCACATTCCTAAATACAAACACTTGGAAAATCCCAACTTACAAAATTGTGACTCAAAACTCCTGCTGGTCAAAACATTCAGTGTGGTCCTCAATGCTGCAGAGGATTCCCACTGGTTAAACTTCAGTTTCAAGCAAAGGCTGTGTTTTGGCCCTGACGGTTGTGACTGTAACGTTACGGTTCATAAAAAATGAGCCTTAAAATAACTTTTTGGACTTGGATTTCATACTTGCTGGTCAGATTGGTTGTGTAGTGTTGTGAGATTGCCCAAAAGAATAGTAGATCATGCAAACAGTAATGTTGCACACACCCACCAGTCCCTGTGTTTGAGTTCATACATACATGTGTCTCTGTTTGTGCATTAATTCCTCTGTCTCTTTCTCTTTCTCTGTCTGTGTGATTTTAGGGCCTTTTGTCAAAGAAAACACGTTAAATGTTAACTGACGTGTGGCCTGTTGCAACATGAAAAGTAAGGTAAACGCAGGTGAGTTAACAAAAACATTTTTTAAAGTTGCCAAACTTCTATTGTTGGCACAAAATCGTGTCAAACACAAAGACTGGGGCGCGCCCTGTTGGCTTATTTCTGCAAGTGCAGCCAAAGAAGCGGCGAGAAATCGATTTTCTCCGATAAATAACTTAACAATAGAACAGATCCAGTCTGTGAAAAGGTCTCTGTATTGACAATCTGAGACACTGTCGCCACGTGGGTGCGAGAAAATAAAAAATTACCAATGATGATTAACAAAGACATCTGTGTAAAGATGATACAAAGACTTCAGGTTTAAAAAGGTGACTTTTGGTCGTTTAATGTGACAAGAGTGGACAAAGAAATGAGACCTACCTTTTTCTGCTTGTTGCTGCAAAGTTTAGTCAGTGATCCATTCTCACAGAGTCTGTGTCGCTTTCTGCCCGTGCAAACTGAAAACTGGCTTTTTTTCCAAGTGGAAAAAAATGTGTATATGAGAGAGAGGGAGAGAGAGGGGAAGAGAGAGAGAGAGGTAGAAGACCGTGAGAGTGAGAGAGGCTGAGAGAAGAAAGAGAGATGGGGGAACACACAGGAAATAGTGATGCAACTGTTTTGAAAATGACTTTGTTGATACTTTTGGGGGGATTGTCTCTGTTTTCATATATATGAAGACATCCCAACATTTATTGCAGCCACAGTTTTCGTTCAACATCGTTTTAATGACGACTTTAACTGTTTCCCAGTGGTTTCCAGATGTTCCTTGAGTTCATAAAAAGCAACCAGAGACTTCTGTGACTAAATGAAGTGGGAACGTATCAGGGACACTGGGACCAGGAAATTAGATGGGAAAATATCACACCTGATTAAAACTGATTTGATTTTACAGCCATTATCTTGCCACAATTAAAAATATAAAATAATTAAGTGGAATTCCCAGCTTCCCCAGCCACGATTGTCTGTCTTCTTGATTTCAACTGAATTAAGAGATGGAAAAAAACACAAACAACCTGCAGAACTGATTCTGGGTAAACTCAACAACATATACAGTTATAGTTATAGTTATAGCAGATGCTTTTTCCATAGTTTTTCATAAGAGGATGACTAATAATCAAAGCTACAAGGAGGAACTCTTGAGGGGATACCACTAGTTAGAAAAGCTGGGCTTCTCACCATGGTGAGAAGGAAAATCTCAAGAAGGTGCTACATGATGTGCTCTCTGAATAGTTAGGTCTTCAAGAGCTTCCTGAAAATAGGAAGGAATTCCTCTGTTCTGGTTGTCTTTTTCAACCAATGGGGAACAATCCATGAGGAGAGATCTTGAACGAAGTGTTGGGACTGCCAGATGACATTCCCCAGACAAACAGAGTGGTTGTGGGGTAACATCAGCATATATTTCAGGTTAGATTTTTCTTTTTTTATAATGAAAACAAAAAGGAAAGGCTAAATGAACTCCAACAATGTTTGGAAATGATATGACTCATGTGACTCATTTTAGTGACTCATAAGGAAGACCCCCGGAGACGATTTATGGTTGAAGTGATGACTTGGAGAAGGTGACAGGATGAGATGAAGTTACAATAGTTAAAAGAGAAATGGGATAACTGATTACTGGGAATGTAATGTAATTCCTCTGTATGTGGTTCAGAGTTTAACTGTAAAAAATGGCCAAGGTTTTTTACATTATATCTTCCAGAGTGAGTTATAGAGTTGATTAACATCATGAAGCTCACGGTTCCTCTGGGAATTAAACCCATGGCTCTGCTCACAAGACAGGCATGCTATTCACTACACTACAAAACTCATTTATCTTATATACCCACCTTTTTGGTGCAGATATAGAAAAAACAGGGAAACAGACATGTAAATCACAAACATTGTATTTTATTTCAAAGTTGTCACATTTTTAGTACAACAATTAGGAACACTTCCTTCATTCACCCTGTTCATGTACAAACACCAGCAACTCACAAAATGACTTCTTCCTGCTCAGATACCCAGGACTGCACAACAACAGTGTAGGTGTTAGATTAGGCCTTAAGACGTAACATAAAAATCATATATGAAGAGGACACTGGCTTCAGTAGGACCATCAATAAGGGTCAACATCACAGACATTAACACTGACATCACAGACAAAATGGTATTGGTTTCTGCGAGGTTCAGAGAAACATCCTTAATGCCTTAAATAATTTGATTCTTACCACTTCATGAGACATTTTCTTAGGAAGGAAAGTGACTACTTGTTATTTAATATTATGGTGGGTATAAAGAATTGAAAACACATTTATAAAAGATTTATTATAAAACATGCATTTACAGAGAAGGCTGGAGGATTTATGTTTTCAAACTTGTTTCTTTTCTCCTGCGGTGGGAGAAAAAATTTCCACATTATATTAGCTTTCATGTTGTCTGGAAAATACCCACTAGCAACATGCTAACAAGTTGCTGCTGCGGCAGCCAGGAGAGCACTTATCCAGTCATGATATGTGGCACCCACCAACATCTGGATGTTCTTCTCTCCACGCCAGTTTGGCTTGTAAAATTGAAAGTCAGCTTTGGACCAATTTACCTCCCTCTGAGAGTAACAAGAAAGAGTTTAAGGATGTTAATAAAAAAAGTTAAGCTTTTTCCCCCTCAAATTTATTAGGCCTTGCCACGGAATCTATCACTGCAATTCTCAGGTGGCCTGGCACATCTGCAAATGAGACTATAAGAAAGAGAGTTAATTTTGCTTTTGGCAAACTACTCTTCATCTAAGACAGTGTAAGAAAAGGAAAGAAAATGAACTGACTGTAATCTAGTGTGCTGCCTGCAGACTTGAAAACTTCTTGCTTCAACATTACATCTGCCAGGGACTTTTTTTCATCATGTTCACCAAGGAATCACACTTGATGAGTTACAAACCACAAATGTGAGGGAAAAGAATTATACAAACTTAGAGCTCTGTCACAGTGATTTCCCCTCTTCCATTCATCATTAAGTCTTGATCACAGGGCAATTTAACTGAGAACAACGTGGCGGTCAAACACAGATTTCCGCTGTTCTTGGACCTGCCTCCTCCAGCGCTGTTGGGCGTGCTCTACTTTGTTTAGCACATTTGGTCGAGAGTGGGAACGTGACAACACGTTGTGAGCGTTGGCAAAAGGCTGCTGGTCCTGCAAACACACAAAGAGACAAATGTGAGGGCCAGTTAAGATCAGACGAACAACTAAAATTCTTCACACAATTATAAAGATCAAATCCCTGGAGCTGAATCACATTCCAATTCCAGTCACTCTATTTATTATCAAATGCAACCATCTTGCTCCAGGCAAATCTGGGCGTTCACCAGTTAGACTTCATACTTCATTTATTTCATGTAGGGTTTTTTTTTTTACTTAACATCTTTGAACAGTTAAGTCTTGTATTTAACTTAATTTTTTGTTCAATGTTATGGTGGATTATCCTAAAAAAAGAAATAGTAAATATTCAGTTCTATCACTCTAGATGACAACAGTGTCCTTTTTCCTGCAACTGTCAGCCCTTGTCCTGAGAGGTGGACAATGATATCATCTGTCCTCAGACAGATAAGAGTCCAATGAAACACTGATGTCTCGCTATCCTGTGCAGACACATTAAACCTAAAATTTTATCAAGTTATCCGTGATTAAATGTATCTACAATGCAGACAAAGTCATTTGTTTTGCAATCTACACCTCACAGCCAGTGTTTAGATTTGATATTGTCTTACAAAGAGAAACATGTCGCAGCCTGTGCTCAGGTTGAACTTGTTTATCTGACAAACAGTGAGTTTGCTGCAACAAAGGTTATTCTCAGGTCCCGAACTAAACCAATGCTGTCTCTTTTGAATATTTAGAGAAATTTGAGATGTTAATAACATAGTAAAAAAAAACTTTCCCAATTCTCTGCACCTTGGCAAAACCTTTGCTAGGAGTGCTGTGGTATCTTATGCAATATCACATTCAAAGGGCACACATAATGAAATTCTTTTGGTAAACTAGATTTTCTATAAAGGGAGGCGCAGAGCTCCTCACAGTTTAGAAGCATAAATTATTAACCACTGTAGAGCTAAAGTAGTAATATAGACACATACTCCAACTTCATCTTCACTTTGGATAAGCTGTGAGTGTCCAAACAGACGTCTCTTCAACATGGGTTCCAGCAGAGTCAGATAGACCATGTAGAATAGCAGCAGGCCCAGAATAGACAGGTACATGATGATGGTGAACTAAAACACACAAAAAAGACTGGTTAAAAAATAATAACACAATATCAGTCACGACCCACATTTGTGTTGAATCACCTTGATGGTTCCTGAGCTCCGCTCCTCATATTTACACTCACAACGTAAACAGTAAGCCTCCACATCCTTTCCATCTACTGGCATAGGTTCCACTACATGTAGACAGTTACTTAACAAAGGAAAAACAAACATAGACATAACATTAATAAACATGGCTCACAAAGTACTGTATAAATGATAGTTAGTGTAATAACACATACCAATCTTTGAGTGAAACATTTTGATTGTAGATTTGCCCTTCGATATCTCTGTATGGTGGGCAGATGCATTTACAGCGGATGTCTTCAGAATTCTGTAAAAGGATAGAACATATGATTTGAATCCTCTTATATCTGTTAACTTCATTTGGCCTCTTTTTAATCTGCTTTATGTACAACCACATATTGTACTAGCTGGTATTGAGTGATTTAGAAGAACTAAATTGACCACATTATTGTAGACTAAATTAAAATGAGGGCCATCTACATGTATTTTTTTATTAAACAAAAAAATAACTTAAACAGTACAATAAAAGATTTTTCCACATAGTTTCTCCAGTACTGGTTTTCTTAATACTGGTGTATACTCACTGGAAACAAATACCTTTTCATACCTTACAGATAATCTGTCCCTATATCAGTTTTATTTGCTTTAGGTTTTCATAATGATGCATACTTAACGTAGCCGTTATTTAATACTGTATTAAGCATATTTAATGTTTTGTTGGAGGAGGTTAGTAGAACATTCTCCAGTATTAAGTATTAAGACCATATTCGAAAGAATATGTTCAGCAACAAAACATGCATTGCCTGCAAAATCTGAAATATATTAGGATAACTGCATGAGTACGTTGTGTGCCATCGATAAAGCGAGTTCGGGTCAGTTTGCTAGTAACAGGGACAAGCTCAGCTTAGAATTAGCCACACGTATGGAATTTACAATAATTCTACACCGGTGTGTCATCGTAATTGTCAACTGTTTAGGCAAGTCTTTCTTTTGGACATTTATATTTGATATAAGAGGGATAGTTTATAATCGCAATCGACAAAGGTCGATACGAGCGTCTGTGTGCAACAATTTACTACTCTCTTCAGCTGCTAGCATTACCCTTACCTTTGCTGTCACTTGGGTTAATAGCACAAAACACGCCAAAGATAAAGCCTCGACAACAAGTACAGTCTTCATTATCAGTGTACCAGTTATTACCAGTTATCAAAAAACAACGTTAAATTGAAAACACTCCGCAGTAAGAAGTATACACTAGTTATATCTGCCAACATTAGCAATCCGGCTAATTCAGACGTAAACAGCCACTGTTTCCTGGCAGGTGATTTCCAGCTTCCGGCGAAAAGCTTCGTGTTTTTTTTTTGTTTTGTTTTTTTCATCCGCGCATATGTCCAAAAACACCATCCATCCGATACAAGAATATTTATGGCCGGGATATTGACGTAGATGTTTTAATGCAGATTTGCATACATTCGTTTTTTTTATTATTACTGTGCACATAATACCCCCCAACAGATGGCAGTAAAGTATCCTAAAAAAATAAAGCAGTTAAAACCCCAAAAGCTTACGCCTTAGCCACCACGTGATCAGTTGACCATGAGAAAAATTTGAATTGTCTATTCTGTTGGTTCCTACACTATTATCTGCTGGTGGTACTTAGGTCCTGTGGTGGGTAGGGGACATCTGGCTTTTTAACTCACAGCAGTGTGGTGGGTAAAACAAGGGGAACTTGTGGTGTTGTTGCTGTTGTTGAAAAGATAAAATGGAAATGTATTTTAATTTTGGGCGTCAGTAGTGGACTAGCCGTCAATTAAGCATATTGGTGTTTACAAGGGCTCAGGTTTGTCACTGATTCCTCAAAAAATAATTGTAAAGAATATTGAGTCTGCTCGTGTATAAAATGTGCACTATAAATGAAATGAAATTGAAATTGAAGAACTGCGGTGCCCTAAGAGCATAGCACCCACATAACTACCAGTGGGCTCAGCACCCACCGGGTTGTGCAGTGTGATTTGGGTGACACTTGTGGTGACTGCTGCACTTGCATCCCGATGCCCTCATAAGGAGATAATCTTCTTGTTTAGTTACAATAGCAAAGAGCTATTGCATGTTAAATCAGTCCATATTAAATGTACAATGAGCTACTGTTTTTGTTTTTTAATGAGAAAGTAACAGGTAAAAGAAAATCAAAGGGATTGCTGGACAAATTAGGTAACACTGTGCTGTGCTGATGATCTGGTCCGACAAAGCAGTCATATGGTAGAGAGGTGAATGTAATGGTGTAATGTAGTTCAGCCCAGCGTTAAAAATAAAAAGAGTACAGGAGACAACAACATAAAATAAGGTTCCTATCTTTATTTACAGCATATTAGATGTACAAAACCATAAAAAATATACATACATGTATCATCTAAGACAGGTGAACAGCATAATTCTAATTTACAGGACGTTTCGTGGACTTTAACATTGTGTTAAGTATTCGGCAGCACATCACTGTCTGCACATTAATAATGTCTCTTTGGTTGATAGTTCATTGTACAAAATGTATTCATGTGTAATGTTTTTATTTTGCTGAAGCAGTTGATGTCTCCCACATAACTCCTTGGTGTGTTAAAAGTACAAAGGCCACCAGCATTGCACCAGAGCTATACTGTGAAAATGAATTAAGCTGCTACAAGAAATTAGCTTCTCACCTAAAACTATTTACATCATATACAAAATTTTGATCAAAATAATTGCTTGTGTGGTGCCACTACTTCTTATGTAGGGCTTTTCCTTTCAAGAAAATCTGTGTTGTTTTTCTATTCTATGACACCGAAGGTCAGTGCAGAGCATGACCTATGAATGTTGGCATGAAGTGCCTTAAACGGCAACGTTTCAAAACTACAGGTGAATGAAAGTTGGTGTTTTACTTTTAATAATTAGAAGATGTACAAAAAAATGATCTCATCCTATTCCGATGCCACTCCAAATTTGATTTTCTTCACTTAAAGCTTCAGTTACACATTTCTTGAAAAGATTACATCAAGGATGTTCTCCATACTGGTAACATCCCATATAAAGACAGTAAGATATTTCTCTTTTCAAAAGTGACATTTGGAACTAGCCAGTTGCCTTAACCAAGATCCAATATAAGTAAATTTAATTCCCCCCAAACAGCAAAAACTTTCTAAGGGCGAAGGAATCTCAGCACTTTGGAGCGCAGGAAGCGGATAAAAGATTTAGGAAACATTTCTCTGGATTCTTGAGCTGTATAGTTGAAGAAGTTCTGTGGATGAGCCAACACGTCAAACAATGCCTTCATGAGCTTTTTGTCCTAAAAAGAAGGAAAAGAAAAGGACTCAAACAGCGTCATCTTACATGGACAGCATACTCTACAATATCACTACCACTGAATACCAATACCGCTACCTGCCTGTTTTTGTATAGTTTTTTTTTACTCTGTGTTGACATTGCAAGAACTTTAAAGAACATGTGTAGATGAATTTGTTTTTCTCCTTGCTGCCCGCCTGTATGATCCCCCAATAGACACATATACACATTGTCGATTACCCTGGGGTTTCTTCCTTTTTTTCCCCCTGTCTGGGTTTTTTTGGGAGTCATTCCTACAAGGGCAGGGGGCGTTTTCTTGTTTCTTGCATCTTGTTTATTTTACATAACTATAAACAAATAAAGTTGAAGTTGTATAGGTTTTTTCCCCAAACTATCGTACTGTGATGCAGGTGCACCGTACTGGCCTCACCTATTGCATTCGTCCGAAAAACACAGAAAACGTGAATTGTCCATGTGCCTAAATACGGAACGCTCCCATTGCTCTCGTTTCCACCAGGACGCTTTACGCTGTCGGACACGGAAATGCAACCGTGCGAGTGAGTATTTATGTGATAAGATACTGCTAGGGTTTAAATGTTCAAACTGCAACATTATACTCCTCACTGTCCGCAATGAAGTTGAAATAAATGGCTCGTCTGTGATATAATGAGTGGTTGTGGTTATTTTTGCACGTTTGTTTAAATCTTGGCGTCTGTGTATGTGTAACATAGGCGCCATTTTTTACTGTTCACAACATTGGCCCCAAGGAAACACGAAACAGTAAAAACAGTCCATACTTTTTACATTACTTTTCTAGTGTACAACGATAGATCTCTATGTTTTACGTTCAAGGTCTGCTATCAATTCAAATTAGTTTTTTAAAATCATTTTTCCTTCTTTGTTAATGAGTGGAAATTAGCAAGCAGGGCTAATTTTACGGTAATAGGCCGAAATTGATTCAATTTGGCCACAGGACAATTTTACAGTACTGCATAAGGCGAAATTAATTAAAATATATATTTAAAAGTTTTAAGAGTTGGGCATATCAGCATTAAGCAGATAAACTGTGGTACAATTTTTTCTTGCAACATGACATTTACTGGGTCATGCATGTATTCCTTTCTGCCTCAAGGGGTTTGCATAAAGTTTCCCACAGGCATCTCACAACTAATCATCATCTGGCAAACGGGTCGCACATTTGTGTCAAAGCAATGTGAAATAGCTACTTTTCCAATACAAATCTCGATTGATACATACACGAATCAGTGAGATTTAGTCTGGCACCTTGAATAAACTAAGCACAGTAGCAATGCTTTACAACGTTTTTTTTAAATGTCAATAAAGGTTTTCATTGACTCATTTTACTAAGGTCAAAATGTGTTTTCATAATTGACTTTCCAGTTTTTTTAGGACTAATAACTGTTATTTATGTATAAATTCATAAATACATATAAAAAAGAAAATACCTTTAAAATTTCCTGGTGATTTTCGGAAGCATATAATCTACCGTCTCTCACAATGTCTTCTATTAATTCCTGATAGTCCTCTGAAACAAAGAAAGTCCAAAACCATGTTAATAGTGTGACTAGAAAAACATGATACAGCAACGCACTTACGAAACATTAGCATGAAATAGTGTTTTTCTGTTACCATCATATGTGACATATGGGACTTGAAAGCCTTTTCCACTGTTGCCTTCATTTGACCTGAACTGAATCCACAACTTTTTTGAGCGGGAGGTGAAAGCGATAGGCCGTTCATACGTCTGACATGTCTCGTAGGTTGTCACAGAGTTGGACAGGGCTGTGGAGAGTGGTATTGTTAATTAATATACTAAGATATTGTTTCCCAGGCATTTTAGCTGTATAACAACAAAAACTCACAACTTTTCCTCATGACCAAATAGTCTCCACACTCATCCTCAATGGGCAGGAAGATCTCTGGGACAACAATAAGGATCCTACGTTTGGGTGGAGGGTTGATGGTCCATGTGCATTCAACATTGGCGGGATAGTTCCCTGGGTAGTTTGGAGACTCAATGTAGCCAGTAAAATCTCCCAGTTCTCCTCCACATTGTCGATCTGTGGTGAGGTCAAGGGAACAAATACAATTCAAAAGGGAAATCAGCGAAACAATGGTACGACCTTGGATTAAGGTTTTGCTTGAAAACGGTCTCTCATTAAGTCATGTCAAAGATATGTCCTCTCCGAGACAGTAGGACAAAGAACAAGTTGTGGCAGGTGCAATACCACTACGGACCACTGTTAAATCCAAGAGGATTATTCACTCAAAGAATATAGAATGTTTTTGTATATCAATGATCTTACTTTTGCACTGCATGATATTAGTTGATCCATCGAAATCTGTTGTGGTGTTTCCAGGACAGGCCATGCAGTAGTTCTGGCCAAACTCCCCTTGGTATGTTGCCATCGGACAGCGGATACAGCGGTGGGTGCTGGTGTTATAGTAATGTCCTGGAGAGCAGTGAACTGCAGGAGACACACAGGGAACACCGTAAGTTATTGCTCAAATTGTCCAGTATTTATATTTCTTTAAGTTAAGTGTAATAAAAAACAAATTATATACGACAAAAATAATTGTAAACTATATGTTTATGCCGTATATACATACAATTGTTGTGTGAGTTTAAAATTTAATTTCTAGTTAAAACACTCGCCAAATTGGATGTCTACACGTTATTAAGTTTGAGCCGGTGTAATGTACAGACGCAAAAACAGCAGCAGGTGGCAGCAGAGATAAACCTTCTACGATATGTTAAACGTGACTTACCCAACATGATCTAGACTTGATGTTTTATTTAAGCCCATTTCAAACATCATCTAAACTTCATATAATGAAGAATGACTCAGTTCTATTTACAAAACTCTAATGCCTTGTATGCGAGGCATTAAAGAAAACAATGTGTTACTGTTTTCAAGCATGCATAGGGGATTTTTTTATTGACAAAGTAGACAGATTGTTAAATGGTTTCCTATTATATTAATAAAATAAAAATCACTACAATGGGTATGTTTGCCTTATTTTGTCATGCATTGTACCGTACTTTTTACTACTAAAAGTATGTGGACACTGCATTATAAAATGGGTAAAACGCAGACAAAGAATTAGGATAAATTTCGGTTAATCCAGATAAATCAGTATTCTTAAACATACAAAAAAGATTTTGTTCTGTATATTGTGTAGCTGCATATGACAACAGTTTTTTTTTTGGTGGTGGTGGTGTCTGTAAGTAGAACAAATACATATTAAAATAATCATTATGAAATTGAAATTGTTCAATTATGATTAAAAATTATTGAAATTATTATGATTAAGTGTAATAATTGGTTTCATTATTGATTAAGAGTTGATTAATTTTAGTGGATCCTGACAGTTGTTTGTAGAATGTGTTGAAATTTGCAAAGCTGTTTTCTTAAAAATTATAAATCAGTCCTACATTTGAAAAGTGTGTCTTTGATAGCTATAGACATTTCTGAAACAGGCTGGACATGTGATGCCCCACAAACACATGCTTGGCTTAAAAATAATATTATAAAATTCAGTTTTTTAAAAAAAGGGAATGGATAGTGAGAAAACAGGAGAAGGCCCAGAGACTTTGTTTTCTCTTTGACCATTCTGGGGTTTTCTCTCTTTATAAAAGTGTACAGTGAAGCCGAGACTCATTTGCTCATAATAAAGTGGCCAACATTGCATTAGGTTTGATATAAGTGGTGCCAGAATCATGTTGAAAACAATTGGCCCACCTTTGGTCTCACACTCTTGGAAGGTTACGGCAGCATTGCGTTTGGTCACCAGGTTCCCTCCACACTGGAAGCAGGAAGTGCGGCCTACTTCTGGCTGGTAGGATCCCAGTGGACAGGGCAGGCAGGGGATGAATCCGTCATGGGAGTAGTGACCTGGAGAACATTGACCTGAACAACATACACACAAGCACAAACATTTGGTCACGTCAGAGCGTAAACAGTGAATCACATCTATTGCACAACCTTCTGAGCTGTAGCTTTAGTTTGTGTAATTACACAACCTTCATAAAATGTAGTTCATTGGATACAGAGAGTTACTCCTCAACCCTCCATTAAGATAAGAGTGAGCTTAAGCAAAGTGCACCTTCTCTCACACACCACCGTCTGGGTGACTAATACAAACTTGCTGATGGGAGTCTGCTGATAGCTCCCGCTGTTTAGTCTGTGAGAGGCGACAAGATCACAGATTTAATCCTGAAGTGACTGTGATAAGAGCCAAGCAAAAGACCAAAACATGGAGGCTCTTTCAGGTTTCTGTCAGCCCACCTTATGTTCTGAGTAAAAATAAAGTCACCATTATTGTGGTGTCATTTTCTCTTTTTTTTTTTTTGCACTGAACGCAGAACATCTGCCAGGGTCAAACGTCTGCAATCCAGCATGTTCGCTCTCAGTATTTCTTGGAGATCAATTTCTTTGCCGAAGTATTGTTATGACGCTGAAGTTTTATGACTCTACAACCGCTGGTTGTAGACCCACTAAATCTGGCATATTTATCGTGACAATACAATCAAATGTGTCAACAAGAAGTCAGTTATGTTAAATAAGATTTCCATTTCCCCAACAATAAACAGTACACACCCTTTTGATTGTCTTGTAAACAGGCAGCGGATCAATAATGTGATAAATGTATCAAGTCACTTTTATTTGTCACCACATCACAAAACTTGTGTAATATGAAAATAACTTTTATTCTTTGTATATATTTGACCTTGAAAAATAAACAAACAATGTCTCTGCTCTGTTATAGGCCATTATTTACCTCCACACTCAGACATGTTTCGAGCACCGACTGTCTTGGAAAGTTCTCGTCCTTCAGTCCCCGGACAGATCTCACAGGACATTTGTCCCTCCTCATCCTGATACGTCCCTGCTGGACACATCACGCACCTCCCCTGGTCTCCATCAAAGTAAGTACCAACGTTGCACTTGACTGTAAAAGAAAATATATATAAAAAAAGGCAGATAAGTATTTCATATATTAAAAGGGTTGAATCTTAATGTGTTACTGGCTGTATGAAGAAAAATTGAACTTAGATGAACAATATTTCTAAAGGTAATCCTCAACATGTGATCATAATTCAGTGTTGACAGTCCTGTAGTGGTGTCAGGACATACAACACATTCCTGTCATCAGCCGGAAAACAAAGTAATTAAAGGACCTAACATGTTTGTTCTATGCTTTGGATTCTACTCACAAAAACAAACAAAGCTAAAAGCAAATAGACATGTGTGAACCTGAAACATCTACCCATTTAGGAGAGACATCAGTGACGCGCTTTTTGAACAGGGGCACAAAGTGAGAAAAATATGGACATAAATCAACAGGTTAAAAGAATATTCCCCCAGGTCACACATGATCATACAGTTCTAACCACACTGTGAGTGTGTACTGTAAACAACGCTGCTCAATTCCATGACATGACTAATAAAGACTAATAAAGTAGATCAGGACAGCCTTCACCAGCTGCCTCTTAAAACGTAACCAAGCTGAACCATGAACACACTAAAAAAGGATGTTCACAAAGCAAATGGATCATTTATTATTTGCCACCACAACACATTAAAATATAAAGGTTTTTCAAATGATATCATGTACAGTTTAAAGTTTTATGGTCTTCTTTTTATGTGATACTTGCATATACAGAAGGCCCCAGCCAGATTGAAAAACAAGATAAATCCATTGAGTTTTTTAAAAGACCAAGGAGTTTGACTGGACAAAGACTAGAGGAGTTTGAAAAAGAAAGAAATTCAAATAAAAAGTCATGAAAAAGACATCAGTATCTTAATTAAAAACCACATCTATATTTTCTATCATAATCTCCTTTAGGCCAAAAGACACACACACACACGTGTATATATATATATAAAATATTTCAATTAAGAGAGTAGCTTTAATGCAACACAAATAACACAAATAAAAACACTAAACAGTTCTATATTAACTTTTTCATTTTTGTCGTCTTTCCCTTTCAGTAGAAATTCTAACGAAGTTAATCACCCATGCTTAATTGAGAACACTGAACTCTTAACATAACATCTCGGAACTTCTTCTATGAACATTCACTGACCACATTAATCGCTACTTCTTTTGTGCTCTGTTAAAATAATTTGTATCTAGTAAAATTAAACATGGGTTTAGTTTTTGTGGACTTGAAAGAGTTGAAAAAAAAAATCTGGCTTTGATGTTTTGTACTGACTCATTATTTCCTTGTCCGGGCTCTGATGTTGTGTTTTCTGTTCTGATAAATAGTTTATGATTTTCTAATAGTTTCTTCATTTTCAATGTCAACTGTCCGACTCCTTGTTGACTGAGTCTCAGGTGTGTTTTTTGCCACAAGTACTCGGAACCAGACGGTTTTAATGAAAGCTTCCCTGTAAGATGCATTGTGTATGGTTATAATACTGAACATTTATATTGCATTTGGTGTTAGATAGTGTTTCTTATGATTCCTTTAAGACTGCACTATTACCAGGATTTCT
Organism: Paraplagusia blochii; assembly: GCA_016785265.1. Taxonomy (NCBI): domain Eukaryota; kingdom Metazoa; phylum Chordata; class Actinopteri; order Pleuronectiformes; family Cynoglossidae; genus Paraplagusia; species Paraplagusia blochii. Next base: position 97,393 of record JAFBJS010006852.1, read on the forward strand.
AATGGTGGCACGCAAGGTATTTTACAAGTCATGTAACATTACCACTAGAGGGTGCTTAATCCTATACACTGTACCTTTAAGTGGTTTGGAGTAATTCAGGAGTTGACAAAACTGGTTAGACACTGTTAGTGACTTAAATTGTCTGTTTGATCTCGGATGTTACAGCGGTGTGATTTTTATTTCCAATTGTAAATTGCTGTTAATAACAGTTAATAAAATAAGTATTTAGCAGTAATTAATATTACATATAGACATATGTAAACAAAAGAATAATGGTTTAACTATAAACACTGCTCTACTTTTCAAATCTGAGATCTGATCAACTCTAAAAGACGTCAGTGCACAAGGTTTAATACCACCCTAAGCACCTTTACCTCAATTAAAAGCAAAGACAGAGACAAAATCAAAGACATTATTTTCCTTTTATCTCACCGAAGTGCAAAGGCTCAATTAAAGGGACTAAATCACCGTTTTGCTTTGGTTCCTCCCATTCAAAGTAATGCCTGTAATTAATTTAGGAATGACTGCGTCTGTCTGACAGCCTTAAGAACTTGACTTGAAAACTGAGGCTGATCTCACACAAGAATAAATCAATTGAATTCTAGGCCCTTGAGGATAAAAAGTGCCTCAGTTGTGGCCTTTTAAGCTGTCTGCAAGTGGAGAATCCACCACACAAAAGCTTTATGTAGATCCATTAGAGAGGGCTCAACAAATTGTTAGATTTTCCTCTGAAGCAAGAAAATGTAATTCTCTCAAGAGCAGTTCATTTTTTGGAGCTCTTTGTTTGTTCTAAAAGACCACGAGGAGCCATCATTGTGTTGTCCCCTAACAGCTTTTATTTGACAGAGGGAAGCAGTGAGAGAAGAGAGAGTGAGAGTGAAAGAGGAAAAAAAAACCTTGAAGCCTTTCAAATGCAAAGAACCCTTCTATAGAGCACTCGAATTGATGGCCCCAAAGAGGTTTAAAAGACCTTTCACCTCTATTCAAGTCCCCAGTCTTTGCCGACTTGATGACATAGGAAAACACTACGGTATCACAGTGGTTAGAAGCTGAACCCAATAAAAGGGGTCAGGTTTCTGAACCCCTTCCCCATTCTGCTTAGCCCAATCGCTGCTCAGGCCCATCAAGCAGAGGCCCAAACAGCTGATGCTAATTGATTCCCATGGTGTGGCTGAAGTCAATTCTCTTTAGCAATTTAGTGACTGGGGTCATGCAAAGTGGCCTCAGCTGGGGGGCTGGAGGGACGCAGCACTCAAACTGCCAGCTTGAATCAACAGTACTTCCTAAACATCTTCAATGTTAAAACAAACACGCAAACAAGTTGAATACAACGTTTAAACCAATGAGCATGCGTGAAGGTGCAGGAAATCCAGTGTCTGCGGTCAGGGTATTGGTCGTTCTTCCTTTACTTTCATATGTCTATTGCATGATGTCTTGATGAAGCCCTGAATAAGGTCATTGGTGTCAATGAACAAAATATTTCGTACTGTGTAAGAACATGTATTCAAACAGCCAAACTGGCGTGATGAAAAGTGGTGAAAATCGATCAGAATGAAAATCGAATTAAGGAAAAGACGGTTCATTCTGCAAATGCCCCAGAAGTTGTTGTGTTTTGGTTCTTGGGTAGCAGTGGGAGAACAAGCCTCCAAATGTTTTTTTTTCAATGGAGTGGGCACACTAAAAAGGACTAAACTGCACTCCTCACTAAGCCGGAGAGCAGGAGGTGAGGGAGGAGGGGGAAATATAGCTCCTTTAAAGAGCTGGAGTTTAAGAAGAATGCCTCCACAGCCCCCCGCCTCCACTCCCAAATTACATGTCTACACCCCTGCCATGGCCAATAGACTGCTTAATGTTGACCTAAAAGCGTAACGGGGGAGTTAAAGAATCAAGTCACTTAAGACCTGTGTTAGTGAAAGACGTGACGCACAGCAGCGGTCCATGCGCTGAAATCATGTCGGCACAGCTGAAGTGCAGCAGCAAGTTTGGGGAGGATGTTTCAGTGAAAACAAAAGTACACAGAGAGATAAAAGAGTGTAAATGTGAAGCTGATGATGTGTAAAGTAGATCATATCCTTTCGACACTCTCAGGAAGCTCTGGCTTCGGGCAAGTTTTTTGGTGTTCACAAAAAAGGCACTAAGAACAATAGTAATTCCGACAGACAAATTATTGGCAGTTTGTTTGAAGAGAAAAAAACAAATGTGTCTGGGTGTGTGTTTTCGTGCGCATGCACACATGAATGCAAACACTGTGTAAAAATGCATATACTGAGCTATTAAATAGTTAGGATGCCTCAGCAGAAGAAATAAACCAGTTCCCTCTCGTTGATATTACCGCAGTCAGAAAACTCTCTGTGAGGCCCGCATCTAGGGGCAAACCATCCTAACAGCCAGAAAAAACACGTGCCAGCCAACTGTGTAATGCTTACAACATGCGGTCATATTTAATGGACATTTTTCTCCATCACAAACTGTATATAGAACCCAACAGTGAGGCAACAGCTACCATGGGACCAGCACTCAGCCCGGTGGTACACACTAATCCAGCGGTGATGCTGGAAGATCTCACAACTACACGGACCAACAACAGTGGCTCTGTTCTTCCATGAGAGCTCTCCCCTCCAGCTACCTCATTACAGCATGGCTGCTAACCAAATATGGCACTCATCTGGCCAACACCTGCTCCAAATCCAATCATTAAACCAGCCTGCCTAAATATATCTCACTGGCGTGAACAATTTCAATTGCTTAAAGTCAGGACTATGACTCCAGTGTATGAGCAGTGAGCTACTGGCAGCCATTTCTGCTTTGCCAAGTGTTTGGATATGACTTTGAGAGGAGTTGAAATATATCTAAGCAGCATTAGGAGATTTAGAGCTAGCTGTCCATCTTTATCATGACCATAGTTGATTTAACGTAAAAAAGAAGCTTAAAGAGTAGGTTAGGCAACTGGACATTATTTGTTTTTTTTCTAGAGAACATTTCACCTCTCATTCAAGAGGCTAGTCCCAACTTGCATGTCCTTGACCATGACCTGGGTGACCGGGAATCTCCATAGACATAAGCAGAAGTTCTTGTTTTGTCATCTACATACACCAGTACATTGATTCGCAGACCAAATAATGGAATAGGTATTTAAGAAAAAACTCCAGTTTATTGAACTGTTTTCTAAAACAAAACAAACATGAAAACTCCAGATATGGTTGATTAGGCATAAAGTACAAAGACAGACAATAGAAAGAACTTTATTAATGCCTTGCGCGTATCCTTTGAAATATTATGGACTTCAAAACAAAGCCAAGGCTGTTTTACTTAAGCTTTGTGAGTGGATGTGCAACTGCCCATCTGTTTAGCGTAGCATTGATCCGCGTTTATCTCTCTCCAGTCTATGCTCTACACTCAGTCGCACCGTTAGCTACATGCTAACCTGCAAAACAGCGGCAACTTACGCATAGAGTGCTGTTAATGACATTGATTGGCTGCGTAAGTAAATACGTGTAAACCGCATCATATCATTGGCTGGACAGTGTTAGTTATTGTTTTACTGATGTACAGCTTGTTGTCACATACCAGTCAGTGCGTTGCATTGCAAAATGGTAAACAGCAAATTCTTATTTGTTTATTTTATTTACATTTCAGCTTGGATTTTATTTTATGCGCTTCATAGATTTGTTGTGCACGGAGAACATGGGAGCAGTGTGTGATTGTGCAGACGCGCAGACTAGAGGGAACATTGCTGCTTATCCATTACCCGGTCTCTTTGACCACCACCCAAATCTCACTGTACCATACCATCCCCCTTCGAACCTTCCAACCACCCTAATTCGGATATGAACTGGCCCAGGAAGTGAACCATGGAGTTCCACGCCATCGACAGAGATATGGTCTCTAGGTCAAATTGCCACTACTTGTTCTGAGCCAATATTACAGAAATGAACTCACCACACTTCCTGCCCATCAACATCTGTCCCCCGACACAGTGTCCTGCCAGGTCTGCCGGTGGGTCTGGGTTTTTGGAAAGCTCGTAGTCCGACCCAGCAAAGTGTAGATGAAACTGTTCCCTGTTGATGGATTTCCTCAGGGTCCTGATGGTCTTCCTGAGCCTTTTTTCTGAACGTCGGCGCACACAGTTCAGGTCACAGCTCTCTGCTGAGAGAAGCACTTGATACTGCATCTGCTTCTGCCACAATATTAAGCCTTTATAACTTCAAGGGTTCATGCTTGCATTAACGCTCACATGCTTACAACAAAACATAAAGACAAGGAGTCAAGGAAACACATTTAAAAAGCACTTCAGCCCAACATTGCCACCACCACCACCACCACCAAAAGCCATTTCAAAACAGGAGATACTTCAACTGTGTGGTTTGATTAGTAATAAGCAGACAGTGGCTAAAGAAATAGAGAATGGAAATGAGGGAGGAGACAGCAAGGCAGATGTGCAGAGAGACCAACCAACCTGTTACCTCCTCTACGTTCACATCCAGCTCAAACTCAGCAGTGATCAAGGAGCCGTCCTCCTCGCCTGCCTTGCGGCCATGACGGCTGCGGTACCGCTGTCCGGGGGATGAGATACAACGCAGGCTGACGTAACTGAACTGCACATTTTCAGTGAAGAGGAACCTACTGTCTGTGGACACAGGGAGGAAGCACCACAGACAGCACCCAGACACCCACACAAACACACACAGTCACAAATGGCAAATTACAGACCACATAATGGACAACGTATGATTTTGATGTCTTATTTTGAAAAGAGTCTCTTCAAGAGACTTCTGTGTCTATTAAAGTCTCACTATGAGACGTTTCCCTTAACAAAAACTTTCATTTTTCATAGTCATTTTAGGTTATCAGGTTCTGGTATCCGAAGGAGGTGACTAAGAGGTAACTGGACTGTCTGGGTTTTTGCAAGATGTTTCACCTCTATGATACTTAAACAATGTTTGATGAGAGATGAAATGTCTTTGAGTAAACCAACAGCGTCCGGCTGCCTATTACTTAACTACTTCTGATCCAAAGAGCAATGTAATCCTACAATCGGAACTGCGTCTGAGTGACGGCAGGGTCAGACCTGAGTGAAAGGCATGCAATTACATCCGCCCCCTGTCAGTGTAATTTATATAGATGTGCCTGAAAATCTCAAGATACTCAAACCCACATCACATCACCCCTAGAGTTTTTTTTCACTTTTGCCCTGGTTTATGGTTTACAGTCATCCTGTCTGATGTTTTGTTCAAATCTCCTTGACTTCAGATGTTTCCAGTAAAATGCCAGGAAAGGCTTGTCTTTAATTTGCCATGATGTTCAAAAGACTTGTTGGGAATATTTTGTGTACCTGAGTGCGCAGAGTTTAAACTCTCCCTGAGTTTCTCTTGACTTCGCTTCAGGTTACACTTTGCTGTGCCGGACCTGAAGGTGGCAGTGGTTTTAATGCGAGGAATACCAGCCATTTCTGGACCTGCAGGAGTGGGTTACAAGAAAAACAAGACTGTTTATACATCAACTGATAACCAGGTTTGCCCACGCTGTGTCTGAGTTACAGCTTTGTGTGGCAGAGCAGAAAGATGGATGTAAATCTTTGATGTGTGATACATGCCCAAGCAATACAAGCCGCTGTTGTTCTTTTGTGCGTCAGCCAAGCAGGGCCGGGGCATTCCACAGGTGACCGTGTAGGAATCCTCCGTCCCTAAAGGTTCAGGGCCACAGGAGCCGAATCGTAGAGCAAACAGGAAGCATGTAGAAACATGAAAAGTTACTCGGCAGACTGATGATGATGAAGGTTTACAGAACTGAAGCTGTAGCAGCTTAACCGCGCTAGGTAATGGAAACAAATCAGATCTTCAGGATCTTTCCTGGCTCTGCTGCCTCAGAAGATACCCGATCTTTTTGTAGGCTGCTCCGTGGGTTTTTATCAGGGAAGAAAAACATAAAGGCACACTTGGCTCTGGTATGTTGTCTCACACAGACTTTACTTAGGCTAAAGTCCCTGCTTTGTCACTTTGTTTACATGAATTCCTTGAACTGTTTTTTAACCCACATGTATAATCGGAGTGCCTGTGTCTGTGTAGTGACAATAGCCATGACAGGCATTAGAATACTTATCAATATGTGAAAGCTACTATTTTGGTTTGATTTAAAATAGAATTGTAATTTTGTTTACCCGAGGCATCTTTGAACACATATAGCAATATTACAAACATGTCATTTCCTATCTTGAGTAATGGGTCAGCTGATTCTTTCAGGTAATGGTTGTAAACCATTATTTGTTTATTACCAGACAAGCTTTGGCTCACATAGCCAGGCTCAGTCTGCCCATAAAATCTTGGCAAGCATCGGGATGCACTAGTAGGACAGTCATTGTTGACGTGGCAGTTTTGAAATGTCTAAAAGTAATGATCAAGGACATAAGGCAGCAGTTGCCCTTGATTTCTGGGCTCAGTGTTTTCTCCTGAACCTGTCAATGTTTTTTTTCCCAGAAATGTTATTTTGGAAAGTAAATTCAAACAATAAGCAATGATTCCTGGTTACAATGATCATTGGTAAAGACAACATAAATCTTGGAATTACTACAGTCTTTCAGACTTTTTTTTACCAAGGGATTTTGTGTATATGTTGATGACATACAGTATATTCTGAAAACCAGTTAGAGACCTGATCCCAGATTGTTGTCCAGGGGACACCAACCTCATAAACAAGGTCACCTGGTTATGTGCCTGCGGGGAGTGTTCTAGAAGTCAAACTAGTCAACAATGACACTGTTACTTTGCTTTTTGAAACAGAGGAATTGTCCCTTGGGGATAAAGTTTTATGATTCTTGAATCTTGAGCTACATTTACAATGACATTCTAACAAGGGAAATGATGAATAATGCTCACTATGTTTCAGAACTCAATATTCAATTTTTTCAGTACAGAAGTGCTTTATATTACTTTGTGCCCATAAAGTAGTTCTCAGTTTCAGGGAAGCTGGTTTCCCTTAGGACCAGTCATAAGATAAACTATAACGAAATGGAGTTGTAGTTCTACCAACTTACCACTGCTGATATGAACTTGAGACTGGCATGTAAGGAAGCATCGGTCTCCTCCATCCTGCTTACTACAGTTCAGCGTAGGTTTAGAGGGGGGTTTTGCCGGTGGTAAACCCTCAGCCTCTAGATAGAAACCACAACAAGACTCCAGGGTAAAAGAGAAAACTTTTGATTGTAACAGCAAGGAACTGGATGTGACACCGAGGCACCAAAAGTCCAGCATCCTGCCGACATGGTGCAACTCTGAGAGTTTTCACTCAAACACAAGAAATCCAAGTGGCAGAGAATTAAAGAGAAATAAAGAGAAGGGAATTCAAAGTATCTCCTGTTTTTGCCCCCACGTTCAAGTCAATTTAGAGAAGTACAGTCTTTATTGACAAATCTTTGGGCAGGTGCAGTATCTTACCAATGCAGTCCTTTTTGTTCCAGTGTAGTTTGTGGCCAGGATGACAAAAGCATTCAAATCCACCCATGGTGTTCTCACAACCCTGCTCACACCCGCCATTGTTCACACTGCATTCATTTATATCTGTGAGGGAGTAAGAAAAAGCATTATTGTAATTACGGGCTCAATTTCTCCAGCACATCAATGGGCCGTTGCCCACTTTTGTATGCTTTATACTGCCGGACTGTTACGCTCAACTTGACATGTATAAGTCCCTCCACCTAAGTGACTCTCACCTCCGCAGTGGGCCAGTCCATACATGGTGTAGCCTTTGTTGCAGAGACACTGAAAACCACCGGGGAAGTTCACACACGTGTGATCACATGTCCGCTCGAAGAAACACTCATCTATATCTGTAATCAAAATCAGACGGATGACATAATGGCAGAGCAGTCGCTCGCCGTCGTTATCAGAAGGGATTTCCCACCCACAGACAAACATAAGCATTTATTTCTGCTTTTCCTATGTACACCCATGTGCATCATGGGCAAAAAGCCACTGATTCTTAAAAGTAATTACAGGTTAACCTGAACTCAGTGCTTCATTTCCATGCACTAATTCGTATTTTTACACCAATTACGGCATCAACTCTAAATGATGGGGAGAGAAAGGGTTTGTCTGACCAGAGGAAAATCAACTAAACCTAGAAATGAGCTCAGGTTTGTTTATGTGATGTTTCTAAGCACAACATGAACTAGAAACAAACTTGTAAACATGAAATAAGAAAAAGACTTCCATGTCTTCAGTTATGGACAAGATTACTTTAGATTTTTTCATTAAAACAGTAACTCTATGTTACTGGTGGAAAAAAAAAACTTCTTATATAAATAACCTTAAATCTAATTTGACAATAAGACTAATTATGATTCTCTCTAACCGTCCCTAATGAGGCGAGCATGTGCAACAGCGGAATTCTGTTCAACGCGTTTGACCCATTAACCTTGAGACTGTCTCTTATACACATCTAGATGTGTATAAGAGACAGATAATATGCATGTCTATACATGTACATGGGACAGGGTATAGTGTTTTGTGTTTTGTAAATTTTGTACAACCTCTTTGGGAAAAAGTGAAGTAAGAGGGTGAAGTCAGAAAAAGCATCATTTATAATTTAGAGTATATCGTCTATGCTTCTTATTAGCACTTTCGGGTCTTCAGTGGCGATAGAGGAAACAGAGGGAGAAGTTCATACCTTGACATGATCGTTCATCTGTGAGCAGCTTGAAGCCTTTTCTGCAGTTGCACTCGAAGCTGCCAATAGTATTCCTACAGGAGTGCTCACAGCCGCCGTTTTGATGTTCACATTCGTCAATATCTGTAGGAAACAGGCAAATCCTAAAATCTTTATTTGTCCCAACAAAACAGCCCGGCTTTGATCCATGCGTCCTCCCCCAACACTGTGGAGGTGACTTGTAAACTGCTGTTTCTGACCTTTGCACGTCTTTCCGTCCGGCTGCAGTGTAAATCCCACTGGGCAGCTGCAGCGAACACCTGTAGATGTGTCCTTACAGGTGCAGTCGCAACCGCCATTGTTCACTGCACAGGTCTCTGAAAATAGTTTGCAAAATTGGGTTAATGAAGAAACAAATACTTTTCTAATTAAGACAGAGCACCATAGCTCTGTCTTACACATTTTAATCTTTATTTTATTTTTTTTTTTCGTTTGTCGCTCTTAAGCCCACAGGCAAAGTCTCTGTAATTGGTGTGAAACTCCAGGTTTGAGTGAACCCTTGTTCCATGAACAACATAAACACAATCCTTCAATTTTTTTAGCTCTGGTTTCTTTCACAGACTTTTTACTAACATACAGTATAGCATTTCATATACTGGAAAACTCTCTTCAACTCTCTACACCCAAATACTTGATTTTCTGCCAGTTATTATAAATAGTGTTCTTGCATCAAGCCATCCAGAATCACTGAACTGATAAATACTTACTAAGAGAGAAAAAATTTACACTCAGACCATCCCAAATGGAGGGAAAATGTGAAATGTGCCACACCGTCACAAATGCATGTTTTTCATACTGGAAGTTTGGGGGCGAGCAGACGAGTGCGTAGTCATTTCACAGTTTGCTCAAAAGGCTGAAGAATGTGTCGGTTTACTAGACATAACTCCTCTGTGCCGTCTGACACCCCTCAGTGGTTCCTGGCAGCGCACTGGGCTGTCACATAAAAAAATTGAAACTCTAAATGTTTATGGTGTGAATACAAGAGGTGTAATTATTACCCATGAGCAGTCTGCGCTTGACCCGTTTGTCCACCTCAGCGAAGGACGTGGAGTTGTGGTCTGAGGACTCAGCGGTAGCTTCGTCACGTTCTGGTAGACACGGAAACACAAACAAATAACATTAAAGTTGAAGGATTTGATTCAAAAAGGTTCTCTGCTCCGGCCAGTGAGTTTCCCACAGCATTAATATAAATTAAAATCCCATATTCCAGTAAACAGGGAACTGTACATAAGTAACACAGAGCAGAGTATCTAAAAATGGTCAAACCTGGGAAGACTCGGTCCATATACGACTTCAGTCATGACAAAACTTTATAAAAAGCATCTACATAATACCTTATATGCTGGACATCAAAAAAAGCACAGTGTGTTGTAATGTAGTCCATCATCAGACTATCAAGGTAATAAGCTATAATTTATTTGTAGACATGTTGAGGACACATGTTAGAAAAGGTGGCCTCCAATTAGACCAAGACACCATTACATATCGCCTTTAGTATGACGATGTTCTGTGACGCAGTAATTGACAAGTGGACAAAGATGGGTGAATGTATAGCACAGTACAGTCTAGTGTAACATGGTATAGTATCGTATAGAGTATATTATTGTTTAGCAAAGTAAAGTTAAGCATATCATTGTGTAATATAGTATAGCATAGTACAGTATCATAGTTCAGTAGGCGTGGTATAGCAAAGCCCAGTATATTATATTATAGTATAGCGTAATATTAGCATTGTACAGTAGTCTATAGCATTGTATATTATAGCATAGAATAATATACCATTGTAAAGTAGTGTATAGCATAGTATATTATAATACAGCATAGTATAGTATAGTACAGCATGAATTTATAATATATATATACATATATATATATAGCATTAAATAGTATAGTATAGAGCAGTGGTTCTCAACTGGTGGCCGCAGGCCCACTATGAATGGGTTGCGAACAGCTGGTTAAAAATCAAAATAATTTGAATCAGCTTTTGGGCATGTCTTGTATTTTAGAAAATCTCTTATTTTGAAAGGCCCACGCCGCTGAATAAAATTAGTACGTTAAAAGAAGTGATTTTTCAATCAAGTGGCTTAATGACCACAGGACAATATGGATCCCACAGTGAGACCCGTTGAGAACCACTGGTATAGAGTATTATGGCATACACTATTTAAAAGTATATTATAGGGAAACAATGATTAAATAGACTCAACATTTCTTTCCTTTTTATTCTAGTTATTTTTAAGTCCATTGACATACAGTAAATGTACTTTGTGAACAAATACACTGACTTGAATAACCCAGTCTAATTATCCAACTAACTCATCTCCAAGGCCTCGTTCTGCGTCTTTAACAATTTTTTTAAACTGTTTTTTTTTTTTTTTTTTAACTTTGGAAACCATGCTGCTCTTGAACACACCAGCTCAGCCCAAATCATACAGTAATGTCTTCAGTAGCAGTTCATAGAAGCACACACAAACATGCTGTGTTCTCCCTGTCTCTTATACACATCTAGATGTGTATAAGAGACAGCTTCTGTACTGGCGCATACACTATTTAAAAGTATATTATAGGGAAACAATGATTAAATAGACTCAACATTTTTTTCCTTTTTATTCTAGTTATTTTTTAGTCCATTGACATACAGTTAATGTACTTTGTGAACAAATACACTGACTTGAATAACCCAGTCTAAGTATCCAACTAACTCATCTCCAAGGCCTCGTTCTGCGTCTTTAACAATTTTTTTAAACTGTTTTTATTTTTTTTTTAACTTTGGAAACCATGCTGCTCTTGAACACACCAGCTCAGCCCAAATCATACAGTAATGTCTTCAGTAGCAGTTCATAGAAGCACACACAAACATGCTGTGTTCTCCCTGTTGACTCCAGCCCTGGGTGTTTGTGTGGTCACCCTCCTGTAACCAGATGCATGTTTACACCTGAGATACAGTATATAGCTGGCAGTGGCGTAATCTCACGTCAGATAACAGACGGGAGCAGCAGTAGATTGGATCAGAAAAGTGAATCTGGAGGAAGGTTCTAGTGATATGAACAGACCTCACACAAACACACTGCTGCTGGATGTGGGCGATGCCACTACAAAACTGAGGGGCCGATCCTTATCCTCCATTAGCATTGTGTGGAAAAATGTGGCTCTTATTGTGTCGGTGAGAAGTGACTGATGGAGAGTGATATCTACAGTCAGGGTGGATTCACGGTTTACTCAACTCTTTTATACCATTGCTTTAGTCTCTGAAGAACACAGATGTTTACAACCAGATCCTCCAGACAATCAACAGCAATGCATGCTGGTTGTAGTGTCTCTGTACATTTGACTGCCACCACATTTACTGTCACCGCTAAAGTCCCATGGATAGCATCCTCATTTTTGTTGGTACCAATGTCAGACTTGGAAGGAATGTTCATCACATCACTTTGATGTACTTGACGGAATTTCCATCTATCCATTTTCACCCACCATAACCAGCACCCAAATCACATAGCACGGTACCTCCCTAACTGGGATTCAAACTTGGGTTTCACACCAATGACAGAGACATTACCTCTAGGTCAGGGCAAAGGCCCATCTTAATAACTTAACAATTATTTTCTATACATATACTGAGTTATCTTGAAGACACTTTTAACTTGCTTTATATATATTCTCCCCTTTTTAGAAAACCTAGATCAGTGTTTCCCATGGCATAACTACAAAAAAACCCCTCAGAAAAAGGATTTATAAGGAAATACAACAATCTTACAGTATAACCGGCCTGATTATTGACTAAAATCTTAGCCTGTTTAGTTGAAAAAAATGCTGATATATTGGCAGGAATTGAGGAAAGACACAAAGATATTCTGCAATTATCTTTTTTTAGTTATCGTAGCCATCTGCATTGTCTTCATGTTTGATGAACAAAGAAAAACTATATGCATTGTGAATTGTGTGAAAATAAGAAAGCAAAATAACTAATAACAGTTTGCTGTTTTAATTAACATGTTATTAAAATTGGCCATAAGATGGAGGCAACATTCCAGATTGTGCGCTTACCTACACATGACCGCTTGTCAGGTTGCAGTGTGTACCTCAGGTGACACCTACATATGGGACCGTTCTCCGTGTCCTCGCAGGTGTGCTGGCAGCCTCCGTTGCCATGGTTACATGTTACTGAGGGGTCAGGGGGACAGATAGCAAACACATCAGCATGAAAAACTGTCGATAGATTCCGTGGATGGATGTGTGGAAACGTGCCGTAGAGAACGTACAGATGCAGTCCTTCTGGTTCTTGGCCAGCTCGAACCCTGGGCGACATTCACAGGCCACACCCCCTTTGGGCGTCTCCTTGCAGATGTGGGCACAGCCATGCTCCTTATTCATACAGTTGAGGCCCTCTGGGAGACACAAGAGAGTGAGGCACACAATGAAACTCTCCTACAGTGAGTGACCGGCTCCACACAAAGGCTCGCACAGTCAGGGATTATTCTGGAATCTTAAAGGATACTGGTTGTCCCCCAGACTTAAACAATACAGCGACACCAGACTGGTGGTACTGCTACACACATCTGATGAGAATAAAACCACAACAAGCTCCAATAGCTACAATTTGCAGACACGTTTCACTGAAGCAACGTTCTGCATTAACACATTGAGGTGGAAGAATGTGATTATCGGGGCAGCCTTTATACACATGAGTCACAGCTGAGTGGACGGATCCAGGAGATTTAAAGGGTTGTCAGGACTCGATGGAGTGGAAAGTCTTTGCATTTAGGTTGACTTAACAAAACAATGGCACTTGAGACAAATCAGTGACACGCAGTGCGTAGAACACAATGTTGCAGTTATTGACTTATTCCGTTCTGCGAGATCTGAGATCCTTTAGCCAAAGCACGTTGTTGCTGTGACGGTTGCCAGCTTCAGCCTGTCACCACGCATTGTGTCTTCAGTTCTGGATGTGTCCATTGTCTGCATGGAGCTCCTTCCATTTTTTAAAAATGGTTTTATATGACTATCACTCGTTATCACAACATCGAAGCAGGATAGAACGGGACAATTTTGTCTTATTTGACTTCCGTCAATAGATTAATCATTGACTTTACAGAGTTTAAAATGTTAAACTTGGATGGAAATGAACAGCTTTGTATTTCCCTGTATGGTATAATTCAGTATGATGTTTGTTAATACAAGACATAACCATTTTTGAGTGCTTTAAGATCAGCGAGTAGTTCACGTTAAGGGCACTATCAAACTCAAGGCCAGCAGGCTAAATGTGGCCCACAAAATAATTTTCTATGGCCCACAGAGAGCTTTAAGTTAATTATTTTTCTAACACAGCAATGGAACTGCAATCATAAGTAGTTACATACACAAAGTCTAATCTTGAGTTACAACTGGTCCCTCAAGGGGAACTGCATTGATGATGATGCCGTGGAGTAAAAATGTATTGGAATCGAGTGAATATCTTTAAGTTGCAGATTGTACATTAAAGAAAAACTAGTTGCACTCAAACTTCTGTACATATTTACTGTTATCTGACCTTATTACCTGCAAATGTCTGACATCTGACTGAGCTGTGAGTCAACCACCAAAGGAAGTGGAATGTTTTGTAAAACTGTTTTTGATTTTATTATTTTAAAAGATTAATATTTTATGTAATCATACATGAATAAAATAATTTCACAACAATTTAGCTGTTAAATCCACAAAACTTTGTAAAACATCTCTCAAGTGTTGTCCCAAAAAGAGCCAAAGATCCAGCTAAGTTGTTAAGGTGATGCTGTCGTACATAAATGATGTAAGACAGCATGTCTTTAACAGCGGCCACCAAAATTAAAAATAGAAATGTCAAAAGTTGTGCAAAAGCAGAGTCAGCTTATGCATTACTCGCTAAAGTATCTTAAGGTAGACTCTCAACATATTCTACGGAAATACAAAAATGGGGAAATTTCCCATCTTGTTTCACAGATGACCCAGAGTAACGGGGAGAACTACTGTCTGTTGAGCACACTCACCCACAGAGCGGTGGATGCATGTGTGCTGGTTGTCACTGAGGAAAAATCCGTCTTTGCACCGACACTCGTAGCTGCCCATGGTGTTGACACAAGTGTGCTGGCATCCTCCGTTGTTGAACTTGCATTCATCCACATCTGCAGGACAGCGTGGGCCGTGTTGAATAACAGTGTTTACGAAACTCATCCTGGACTTTGCCAAAACAATTACGTTTTTTTTTCCCAGATCAAATATTCATCCATAAATATTTATGAACCTTTTACATCACTGCACGGGCGAGAAAAAACTGTTTGTATTAAGCTGGGACTGAAAAAAAAAGTCAGTGTGTGAGAAACATCCCAACTGCCCACACAGACATGAACTCATCACCATAAGGCTGTACTTTTTTTTTAAAGACTATTTTAGTCAGCGCTCCTACCCAGGCAGTTGTGTCCATCGTGCGCTAAATTGAATCCATCGTAACAAGTGCAACGGTAATTGCCGGGGATGTTGTTGCACTCGTGTACACAGCCGCCATTGTGCTCCATGTCGCACTCATCAGCGTCTGCAAAGTCAAACCACACAGATGAGGGTTTCTCCCACTGATCGAAAGATGAAATGCCAAACATTTGGAGAATGACAAGATGAGAAGTAGTGTGTGTGTGCGTCTGCTTGTTGGACGTCACATAAAAAACTTTATATTTATGTGTTCATTCCTAATGTTAACACCCCAGAAGCATGGATTAGGACGCTGTAATGTCATTGGGTTTTTTCAGTCATGTCATCAAACTAATTTTCTGATTATGAGCCAAAATGGGCTGTAGGATATAATCTGGGTTGGTCTTTAAACTGGTAAAAAAAAATGTATCTGTGTACGTACTTCAGACTGTTAATGCAGGGTCTTCCTCTAAACCAATGTTTCATTGAATAATTAAATTAATTTAAAGTTGTAGACATTAAACTACGAGATATCTAGTATGCTCTCTTTCAAAAACCAACATCAAATACACTTTACTTTCAAGCCAAAGTCTTTGAATATGCCAAATCAAATAAAAACAGTAAAATACTCAACACTGAACCAATACAAGCTTTGTCAAAATGTTTTTTTGCATTTAATCACTAAAGTAACACATTGTGACAAATTGATGTAAATCATCATCCAAATCATCATATTTCAATGTTGGCAGTTTGAACTGATATTAAATCTTTACAGTTAGATGTTGTTAGTTAAATCTCCTGTCATTTTAGTAATTTTACTGTAAAAACACATTGATTTATCATAATTTGCTAGGCCGGTCACATAAAGATTCACACTGACATTATAATCATCTTTTTGATTTAGTGAGTCTAGTTATAACACATGGTTATGATTAGGATTAGGATTAACCAAACCTTTATTTGTATCGCATTGTGTGGAATTGCATTGTGATAGAGCAAACATGCAGAAGTAGAGAAAGATGCGATAATAAAACTATATATACACTATTTCAGTAAAGATAATATACAATGTAGTAATGTGGTAGTGTGGGCATAAAACAGTATAAACAGTATTAACATGATTATTATTATGTCAAAAAATGTATTGTAAATGTACTATTTATAATATTTTGAAATTCATTCATATTCTTAATGGGTTGGAGCCAAAGTGCAGTTAGAGTTTTTCTTCTAAACCCACATGGTTCAACAGTTGATGATACAATTTTTGTCCAAATAATACTTTTCATAGTCATGTTGCGTCTCCAGAGGACAAAAATGATCTGTTGTAACCTCACTACACACACAAAAGAAAACAAACCCTGTGCGTTTTAAAGTGGATCCATGCTGGATTAACCTTAATCTGTGGTGTGGAGATGGGATTAAAAATCATGTATGTGAAGAGGGGGTGTTTTTTTTTTTTTTTTTTTACCTTCACAGTGTCGTCCATCTCCTTTAAAGCCTGCTCTACACGTGCACTTGTATGAGCCTTGGGTCGTCTGACAAATCGCATCGATGTGACAGCCATCACTGCCGTCTGCACATGGATCTGCCGAAACCCACACAAGTCTCTCAGAGTCACCGCCACCACAACAGCACTTGAACGCAACACGGTCCACCGGCAAAGTGCATTTAACACAACTCTGTCCACGCTTTAAAACCGTAGCCGGTGGAAATACACAGGTTAAGGACGCGAGACAAACGCGTGAGTTGTATAGTTATAGCACAGTAAAGCAGGAAAAAGTCGGAAAAAAAATGAATCTGTGGAATTAATAGTAGTTAATAAATTACAAAGAAACAAACAGTGTTTTGGAGTCGGGGACAGATTAGATCGCATAGAAACTGAACAAATGTTTGAGAGAAAAATCTTTCAATAAATGTTTTCTTATTTTAAAGCCACTGGGCAGAAAACAATCACCACTCACTCCTGACAAAGCGTGCGTAAAGCGGCGCAATTCCCCCGAAAACACCGCACACACACACACACACACAACACTCACGCCCGAAACACACGCACAAACACTGTGATACAGACTCACTACACCGTCCCACCTCGAATCTCTGGTAGCGCAGCGCTTTGGCGACTATTTAACAAGAGCAAAAACAAACAGAAGTGCCTCGCAGCCCCAACAGGTCCCATGGTGATATGATCCACGTTTAGAGTCTGCTCAAAGGGACGCGTACGCACTGGAGCCGAGAGGCTGCGTCCGCCTCATTTTCATTCTAGCCTGTCAATCTGCCTCACAAGGGGCTTTTGAAAAGAGAAAAGGAGTGAGTTAGTGAGTGTGTGTGTATGTGTGTGTGCGTGTGCGTGTGTGTGTGTGTGTGAGGGAGAGAGAGAGAGGGAGAGGGGCAGGCAGAGAGACCATCTTCAGGACCAGTAAATCTCCTGGGAACCTAATGTTATGCAGTTTCGGTGAATACTACCTTTAATGATCATAGATACATTTGGTAACTTTTAAGGTCGATTCACACGTTCACTCACATTTTCTTTTCCTGCAGCGCCCCCCTCCTGTTGATGGCGCACACCCCCACCCTGCACATTTACATCTACTGCTTGTAATCTCTGTTGGAAGCCACTCAAAACACTGTTACTAATACAAAACTGCTGAAGTCATCCAACAAAGAAAACACAATTGCTGAGCAGTTTTGTTTTAAAGGAAAGGAAATAAAACATTTAGTTTAATGCCCCTACAGTCATGCCCACTGGGAGGCCCGCCCCCCACTTTGGGAAACACTGTTCTGACTAGTGTGATTGTGTTTGTGTTACTTGGAACTCAAAGCAACATTGTTGCTGTTGGTTTTTCCACCCGTAGTTTTATAGTTTGTTGTTGGAATTAGGACTGTCCGTCATTGAGTTTGGTCAGATTACATTAGATCATATTTTTCAAATAGGATATAACACTATTATTCCAGATAATCTTCTCATTTTGTTGTTCCCGGCCCATGAGGTAGTGTGTGAAACACTGCCCTCTGCCGGAATTTTCTCTTAATGCCTGGTTCAGCCAGATCATATAGTTCTGGGTTGCTGGCCGGGCCACACAGTTGATGAGTGGTTGTTTCTCATCTCTTACGGCAATTTGTTTGTGTATGAAAACAATATTACCGGGTTTTAATTTTTACATCAATTAAATTGTGTATTAATATTAAATCTTTTCCTTTTCGTCTTGTTCCCTACTTAGGGGTTGGCACAGATAATCAACATTTGCAAACTCCCTCTGTCCTCTGTACCTTAACTCTGACTCCAACCACCTCCATGTCCTCCCTCACTGCATCCATCAATCTCCTCTTTGTCTCCTACCTGGTAGATCCATCTCTAGGATCATTCTTCTACCGATGTGTCCACTGTCCTCCTCTGAACATGTCCAAACCATCTCAATTTGTCTTCTCCAGCTTTTTCTCCAAACCTTCCTGTCTGTGTTGTCCCTCTAATCACCTCATTCCTGATCCTGTCCATCCTTGTCTCTCCTAAAGACAATCCCAGCATCTTTAACTCCTCCACCTCCAGCTCTACCTTCTGTCTTCTTTTGTCAATCATTTCAGCCAAAGGTGACCTATAAGTAAAAATGTGAACATTAACTCTTTTCTCTATTTCTGGCCCTTTCCATCACTTATCTTTATCGGGATTTATTTTAGAATGATATTTTATAACTACAAGTTTCTCATACATTTATACAATGTGCTTCAAACTCCTCTACCAGAGGCGGGTCTGGTTGAGGGACAAACTGAGCCAAAGTACCTATCATAAGTAATATCCTGTATTACCTAGGACAGGGGTGGGCAAACATTTTGGTATGCAGGCCACAATTGGTCCTAAAACTGGACAGCGAGCCAGATTGGGACCAGATAGATGGAGTGCTCATGTGAACTAAGATTACTGCGATGTAACAGTCGCACATAAAGACTATAACACTAAAACTTTCAATGGGAATCTATAGGGAAAATAAAGACAGAAGTAAAACCACAGTACATTACACTCAGCAGATGCTTGTTTTGAAAGTGTCTAATTTCTAATTTCAATAAGTTTGGCGGGCCGGATTATAAAGCAGTGCCGGCTGGATCTGGCCACCGGGCCTTAGTTTGCTCATGCCTGAACCCAGGACATGATCGTGGCTTGCGCAACCTTTTTTTAGTAGCAGAGATGTGATACTCTGACACAGTTAATGTATATTTTTCAACCTGTATTGATTTATGGATATTCTCCAGGTCACTGTGATCGTAGGCAACTGGACTCTTAG
>JAFBJS010006866.1:0-19310 GCA_016785265.1 Paraplagusia blochii
GCGACTATACTGGCTGTAATTGAAGAAAGTCACTCAAAAAGATCTTCAACAGCTCTAATTTTCTGTTGTTTTGCAGTAATTTGCCGCCACCTAGTGGTAGGGTATTTAGGAAATTTTGATGACCACCATGAAAAAAAAAATACTTTTACAGTATATGTATAGCAAATATAATTTTGTTTTTTTAAATGTACTCACAAGTCACTAAAATACATATCTGTTTAGTTGAAAACAATTCAGATATACTGGCAGAAATTGAAGAAAGTCACTCGCAAAGATCTTCTGAACAGTGCTGTTTTTCTATTGTTTTCATGGCCATTTGCTACCCCCTAGTGGTGTGGTATAAGGAAATTTGTTGACCACCACCAAACAAAAAAATCTGATTAGTGTATGTAATGAATATATAATGATGTAACGTTATAAATATACTGACAATTCACTAAAAGCACAACTTGTTTAGTTGAAAACAATGCGACTATACTGGCTGTAATTGAAGAAAGTCACTCAAAAAGATCTTCAACAGCTCAAATTTTCTGTTGTTTAGCAGTAATTTGCCGCCACCTAGTGGTAGGGTATTGGGAAATTTTGCTGACCACCATGAAAAAGAAAATACTTTTACAGTATATGTATTAAGAATATATATATATATATATGTATGTATATATATATTTAAATGTACTCACAAGTCACTAAAATACATATCTGTTTAGTTGAAAACAATGCAGATATACTGGCAGAAATTGAAGAAAGTCACTCGCAAAGATCTTCAACAGTGCTGATTTTCTATTGTTTTCATGGCCATCTGCTACCACCTAGTGGTGTGGTATAAGGAAATTTGTTAACCACCAACAAACAAAAAATCTGATTAGTGTATGTAATGAATACATAATATGTAACGTTATAAATATACTGACAATTCACTAAAAGCCCAACTTGTTTAGTTGAAAACAATGCGACTATACTGGCTGTAATTGAAGGAAGTCTCTCACAAAGATCTTCAACAGCTCAAATTTTCTGTTTTTTTGCAGTAATTTGCTGCCACCTAGTGGTAGGGTATTTAGGAAATTTTTATGACCACCATGAAAAAAAAAATACTTTTACAGTATATGTATTAAAAATATATATATATATATTTAAATGTACTCACAAGTCACTAAAATACATATCTGTTTAGTTGAAAACAATGCAGATACACTGGCAGAAATTGAAGAAAGTCACTCGCAAAGATCTTCAACAGTGCTGATTTTCTATTGTTTTCATGGCCATTTGCTACCACCTAGTGGTGTGGTATAAGGAAATTCGTTGACCACCAAGAAACAAAAAATCTGATTAGTGTATGTAATGAATACATAATATGTAACGTTATAAATATACTGACAATTCACTAAAAGCCCAACTTGTTTAGTTGAAAACAATGTGACTATACTGGCTATAATTGAAGGAAGTCACTCACAAAGATCTTCAACATCTCAAATTGTCTGTTGTTTTGCAGTAATTTGCCGCCACCTAGTGGTAGGGCTGTCTCTTATACACATCTTGTCCTACATTTGAATCTAAAGTGTAAACGGCGTCCGAGGCCAGCGCATTACTTTGAGTATTGTTGCTCTTAAACACTTGCCTTCAACTTTCCTATCGGTCTAATTGCGGCGTCAGTGTAATACATCTCCCTCAGTGCATCTGCAGCAGCTACAGAATTAGTCAGCATTTACCAAACCAGCGCTGCCTTCTGTCCCCCGAGGAGACTCACAGGAATTGCTGGGTAAATTGGTCAGAACTAATGCAGAAACGACACCAGGTGGGGTGAGTAACACAGGAGCCACCACAGATTCACTAAAAGCCCAACTTGTTTAGTTGAAAACAATGCGACTATACTGGCTGTAATTGAAGGAAGTCACTCAAAAAGATCTTCAACAGCTCAAATTTTCTGTTTTTTTTTTTGCAGTAATTTGCCGCCACCTAGTGGTAGGGTATTTAGGAAATTTTGCTGACCACCATGAAAAAAAAAAACTTTTACTGTATATGTATTAAAAATATAATTTTGTTTTTTTTTTAAATATACTCACACGTCACTAAAATCACAACCTGTTCATATGAAGGCAATGCAGATACACTGGCAGAAATTGAAGAAAGTCACTCGCAAAGATCTTCAACAGTGCTGATTTTCTATTGTTTTCATGGCCATTTGCTACCACCTAGTGGTGTGGTATAAGGAAATTCGTTGACCACCAACAAACAAAAAATCAAACAAAAATACAAACAAAAAAATACTGGCAGAAATTGATGAAATCTTCAACTTCTTATTTTCTTTTGATTGTCATGGCTACTTGCTGCCCTCCAGTGTCAGTTTATTTAATTGTTCTGCAACCCCTTGTTAAAAAAAATTATTTGCATGATATGAATAATATTTTTTTTTTCACATACACTGTAACAAGGTCAGAGAACAACATGGTTTGGAAGACTGTTGAAAAGGAGTCAGATGGCGAGGAGGGTTGATGGAAGATGAAGATATAGGATAGAAGAAGAAGTACGACAGGTTACAAGATTTCTGGAACCAAGAGCTCCACAACTAGAGAAAAATGGGAAACAGAGAGATGTAGAGTAGGCTGAGGAAGCCGGGCCGTTTGCCAGCCGACTACTCCACCTTTGCTCTTCAAAGGCTTTTGATCTGCCACCTCCATTCACCTCTGTAATGGCTTCTATGAAAAGGCCTTTTGGACATGACTCCGGGTTCAGGCTGTGACCGACATCGGCTGACCGGCTGCCAAGCCCAGCAGGTTTCTGCTAGAATTAATTGGATGTCACTTTCTGGTGGGAAAGAACAAGGCAGTGTTTCTATTTCTCGCATGTACGCAGCTCCTTCCGCCAGTTAAGGGTGAGATAGTGTGGTCGCCTTGTTCTTCTAATCAGGAAGTGAAACGCTTTCACACCAGGAAGGTGGTTGAGAGACGTGGATGACGTGTATTTCAAAGTTTATTCTGTAGTTGTTCCCATAGTCCGTAAAATTAGAAAAGAAAACGGCAATTCTGAAATATAGCTACATCGTCAAATATATGTGTATACATCTTTATATTGAATACTGACGTAAATCCAAAGGAAAAACGGTATTCCTTGGAACACGTATCCCAAACTGAGGCTCGAGGGCCAAATCTGGCCCCTAGCGTAATTTTATTTGGTCCTCGAGATCATACCAAATATTTGCTAGAGTTGGCCATCAAGTATATAGCATCTATACATTGGAGGGTCCTGTAATATTGGCAGAAAACATGAGCAACTGCTGAAATAAAATTACAATTCATTGCAATCCCACAAAATAAGGCAGTCAAAACGAATTTAACTTCTGGCCTCTGAAGTAGCTCCTGCCCCTTGTTTTGAGAACCAACACACTTAAACACTTAATTTTTACAAAATATTTTGCAAAGTAATTACATATATATTAATAATTTTTCACTTGCTATGCTCGGTGGTAACCTGGTAGCAGGTGGTGTCGAACTCGGGAACTTGCGGACTCAAGTCCCCAAGTCCACTTCCGCACAATTTCTTGTCTCAAGTTTGATTGTGACTTCTTGAAACCAGGTTTATGGGCCAATGCTGGCAGAAATTGAAGAAAGTCCCTCACAAAGATCTCCAGAAGTTTTGATTTCCTTTTGTTTTTCATGGCCATTTGCTGCCACCCAGTGGTTGGGTATTATGAAATTTGACAACCACTAACGTACAAAATGTTGTCTAGTATATGCAATAAAAATATAACAGCTACCTGCTTAAAATATACTCACAAGTCACTAAATCCCTATCTGTTTAATTGAGATCAATGCATATAAACTGGCAGAAAGAGAAGAAAGTCACTCACAAAGATCTTTAGCAGAATTGATTTTCATTGCCATTTGCTGCCACCTAGTGGTAGGGTGTTGGGAAAATTTGACGACCACTACCACTAAACAAAAATCAAACTAATATATGTAATACAAACATATAAGTTTCTATTTTTTATATAAAGAAGTCACTAAAATCCCAACCTGTTTGGTTGAAAACAATGGTGATAAAGTGGCAGAAATTGAAGAAAGTAGAACAAAGACTGTTACACCTGATAAAACCTTAGATTAGATTGAATTAATGTATACTTTTTCAACAAGCACTCCAACGAGATGAGATGGAAAACACTCCGCTGTGTCCAACACTGAAAAAAGGACAAGTTTCTACTTCTGGAAAACTCTTCTCTTCATGTCGTTCTTTCAAAACGCCCTGACTAAAGAAAACTCAACCACAACACATCATTCCTCTCTTTTTTTTTTTTTTTTCTTCTTTTCACACACACTCTAACACAAAAAAACTGCTCCGGGGCTGCGACAGTTTGTGCATGGTCATGCGTGCACATGGAATCACCACTAACCATTACCCTGCACAAGCTGTGAGCATCTCCAGCACCAGGGCCCCAACTGTGAGAGCATTTACCAGACTGACGAGGGCCATAATGTGCAATATGCTCGCTAATTTAGTGGCTCTCTACTTCAATGTGTCTTTTTAGCCCCTAATCTGTCTCACTGCCTCTGTGTGCCTCTGCCACTGTAGCATCTGTTGATGTCCTTTTAACTACCACGGGCTCAATCTGTACAGAAAGCCCACCCTGCTGCCGCCGTGGAGCCATCTCTCAGTGATCCACTTATGCGCTATGGTTGGTGTCAATACTACTTAGAGACTAAGCCCTTAATTACCACTAGAGTAGAGAGCGTTCAAGGCTCACAGTGAGTGAATGTGATCCGTTTTGCATCTGTCGAAGGGCGGGGGACAGGGTAGATCTCGTAAGCGGAGTTGACGGGACCGACAGTGTGAACAAGAGCGTGAGAGGCTGGATTCATCTCATCTAAACTGGTCGTACGCCACTGCTGTGTTGTTCCGTGAGTGCATTCTAAATCGTTTCCCAAAGACTGGGTGGCAACCTTTAGATTGGACGTAAGAGTTTTTTTTTTGGGTGGTCTCGCATCGTATTTGCAAGGAGTTTACAGACATTTTTGTTAGTAGAATTACTTGAACCGATTGTTGAGATATTACTGGGGGAACATTAAAGTTCTTATTAATTTTCAATAATAGTCAATGATTTACAAATACTATCTATAGTCACAAAGCTTTGTGACGTTTATATGGGTCTCCAAAACTTTGGGATACACAGCGGGGCATGGTCTTTGAGGTCCACAATTAAGAAAAAAAAAACATATATTACTTAATAAATAACAATAAATCAAAGCAAACATCTTCACTGGCATAATCAATGTCTCAACCAATGGCAATATTTGGGTTGGAAAGGTACAGAACTACGGCAGTAGTGGTCTAGCGGTTAAGGAAGCGGCCTTAGGTCCGCACGGCTTCAGGCTTGAATCCACCAGCTGCCAGGTTGCCGCTGAGGTACTCTGGGCATAGCGCCGTCCTGACCTACGTAACTACTTATGGGCTCACCACCACCACACTTTTGATCATTTTATTTCCCCATTAGCATGTCGTGAGGCAGCAGTCTACGAGACTGGCAGTTGGGTGGATTTGCACCTGAAGCCTTGCGACACGAGTACCCTTCCTTAAGGGTTGTGGCCATTCCTATTAAGTACCAAGAGTTAGCATTTTCGAAAAGTAAACTCCAAGTGTAAGAAAGCCGTGCTCTCCTGAATAACTCCCTGAGTGGAAGGGATTCATCTGATAAGACGGAAGTCACTGTTTGATTTGTTGTCTCTTCGGAATCTTAATCAACTGCGATGGAGTTGATGAAGTTTGATTATCCATACACGGTAAATAATTCAATGATCTTTTCAACAGTCTGATGAAATGCCAGATTAGATCCAATTCATCAGCATAATTAATTGCCAGTCAGTCAGGTTGAACTGGGATTGTTGTAATATGAATATATCCATTAATTAGTTGCTGGAAATACAGTTTAGCCAATGTAGATTATGAATAGTGTCACATTCAGTGTCACATGAATACGTACAGTATACTGTAGTTTTGGGTAGGCTAGGTGACCACACAGTCAGTTGAGTCCACCAGAGTGACTTTAACATGGCACCCATACATTGAGAAAATGTAAACTTTTCATCCATCATCGGGGTGCGTCCTGAAGCGTTACCAGGCTAGCCGAGCCACATTGTTGCTTCAGCGTCTCTTGGTTCTTCCTCTGGGTTTTCAAGGATCCAAGGAGCTTCCTAGGGAGGCATGTAGATGCCCAAGCCACTTCTAATGACTCCTCTTGATGCGACTCTACTCTGAGCTCCTCACTCTATCTCTAAGGGAGTGTCATGTCAGCCTACAGAGAAAGTTCAGTTTGGACGTTGTATCGCGGATTGCATTCTTTCGGTCATGACCCAACAGTCAGAGCAGGGTCTCTTCCTCTAGCTCATCAGAGGGAATCTAGACATTCCCAGGTCAGCTGAGCGAAGAGCAAGTTCTGGGTGTCCCCATGGGTCAGATCCCAGTTGGACAAAACTGGAGCAGCTCCCTAGGGAGGCATCCAAGTGGCATACAATGTAGATTCCCAAGTCCCCCCAACTGATACGTCTCGAGGTGGAGGAGCAGTGGCTCTACTCTGAGGTTCTACTGGGTGACAGAGCTAATGACCATAGGTAGGACCATAGGTATATAGCTTGATCGGTATATTCAGAGCATGGCCTCACGGCACAGATGTTTTTTTTTTACCACAACAGGCCCATAGATTTTTAAATCTATGTTTCAACTTGTCCATTTTTCAAGGGTTTCCACAAGAAATCATCGTTTACCATCTCTCCACAGTTCCTTCCATCTTCTACTCTGACTCCAACTACCTCCATGTTCTCTCTCAGTGTATCCCTTAAACTCCTCTTTGTCTCCTACCTAGCTCCATCTCTAGGATCATTACTCTACCCATGTATCCACTGTCCTTCCTCTGAACATGTCCAAACCATGTCAATCTGGCTTCTCTAGCTTTTTGTCCCGAACCTTCCTGTCTATGTTGTCCCTCTAATCACCTCATTCCTGATCCTGTCCATCCTTATCACTCCTTAGGAGCATCTTAGCAACTTTAACTCCACCACCCCCAACAAATTTACGTTTCAGACATGAGAACTGGTATGAGTTCTTCCTATCAAACATGACAGGAAGTAGTGGGAATATCAAAATAATAGTCAGAGAGATCTAGTAGTGACTGGATTATGTGTGACATCGTGCCCCACTTTTTGTGACGTGATTCTCAGTCTCGCAAACATCTGAAGAAACCAGATTTTAGGCACGCAGCCGCTGTTATGATGCATCGTTCAAAGCTAATTTCCTTTTTACACAGATTTCTACACAGATGATCCACACAACAGCAAGTGTTTTCCTTAAAAATTTCTTGAACAGAACGATCCCTTTCCTGGATGGCAAAAATTTAGAGTCTGACTGTGTTTTGCAGGATTTCGCCGATTCAATATTCCAGCTAGTCAGAGAGAAGTACCGCTCACTGGTCGGCGGCTGCAGTCCTGCACACACTCGGCACAAATCCCTGGCAGGCATCGTAATGACCCAAGGTATGGCAAAATTTCATTCACTTTTTAAATATCACTTTGAATTATTGAAGTGTTGCAATATATAAAAAATATACAAAGAAAAAGAGCAAAGGCAAGGGGGACGGGGGAGGAGGGGTGAGAAGTAATTTCAGATTGAGAGAAAAGGGATGAGTAAAGGTGGAAAGGAGGAGTGTTTCTGCTCCGTGCTGTATCCCGGGTTCATACGGGAGAGTATATCTTCCCGATGAATTATTGACAATTCCCAGTCTCTGAGGGGAATCATACATGGTGGTGAGTGTCACTCATCCCCACTGCATGCTGGACTTGCGGTGCTCGCGAGGCTCTGACAGCAGTTCCTGGTGCCTCACAGGGAATCTTAACGAGATCGGCTTAAAACTTAATCTGAAACCTGACTGAGTGACACGTCGGAGTGGAGTGGTGGAGGAGGGAACTCAAACCAAGCAGTGTTAAAAATGAATTAGTATGAAGCATTTATCATTCTTGCATAGTTTATATTTCATGTACCTTGTTGGTCCCAAACACTGCGTGCACACACACTTCTTCACTCACATTGTACAGGTGACAATGGATGGTTTTGTCACCTATTGGGTTGGTTTTATTTCTTTTCACACCTTAAATGTCAACTTGATTTTTACTTATTTAGTCGTGCGCTTTAGATTTCAGAGGTTTGGTGATGGGCCAGGAATCTGTGGTAAAAATGACAGACATAGCTAGCTGTCAGAATCTCTCAAACATTACTTAATAATTTTTCGAATTTTTTTACCTACCTACCTATCTATCTATCCATCTATCTATCTACCTAGCTAGCTACCTACCTACCTACCTACCGATTTTTAGAAGAAAACCTTTTTGACGATTGTTACAAATGTGATGGTATAAACGTAAGAATACCGTTGTGATCCATTTAGGAGGAGGAAAAAGAAGAAGATGGCCGTGGGAAATGCGTTGATGCTCACAGTTTCTCTCAGAGACACCGCGAGACTAATGCTCAGCAAACAAAAACTAAAGTCCTGGTCAATTTGTGTCATTATGTGATCAGTCACAAAAAGGAAAAGGTGATAAGAATACTTGCATGGACCAGGAAATGTCTCGGCAGACTGGTGTCTTGACAGTTCTGCCATGCTTGTCCCTCTTGTTGACCTGTTTATCTCTGTATCAATGTTTGGACTGGTGCAGTGCGGTATGGTGGGGGGGGTTGTTGCCGGCAAATTGGCAGTATTTCAAACATGTCCGATTTTCACACGATCAACGTAAAGTGATAATTGCTTGTCGTAGCCACTTGTCGTAGCAGGACTTGAGCCGACAATCACTTCAACCGCCAATTGTCGTACGACTAAAAAAGGTGGCGAAATTGCACAGTGTAGGCTAGCTTGGCGTTCTATGCATACGTTTTAATTCAGTTTTTTCTCTATGTTTGTGTTATAGTTGTATCATTTGTGCTAGTACTTGCAAACTTTCCTGGTCATATCCTTTTCTATTTTAGAATCCATCTTTGTGAGGTGGATACAGTACAGCGATACCCATCAAACAAACGTGAAGTGACGCACGCACACATTTTTTGCGCGCACATGCAGAGAGGTGTTATCTCCCTGTGGGGCTGCAGGGGTCAGCGAGGAGGGATTGGTATCACTGCCGTGTGTGGAGAGCAGCAGCTCATCACTTTAGACTTCAGTGAGACCAGCGCTCATCCTGACCTAATCCAATCGCTCTCCTCTCCCCTGCCTCCCAGTAATTGCTTCTGTTTGTTTATTAATAGCAAACGTTATCTTCAAAGATCCAGACGCTGGGCTGCCAAGTATTTCACAGTGGTGGTGGTGGTGGCGGTGGTGGAGGCGGCATCAGCAGACACTCTGGTGGTGTCTGGCATCACTGTAGTCAGACAACAAAATTGACAGTTAAGTCAAGTTGACCAAACTGTCAGCTAAAGCTGACTTCATCCGTGCCTCAGCTCTGGCCTGGTCATAATCAGGTTCTGCTTTTGGGACCAGAGATCATCATTGTCGACGTCACCATCCCTCTTTTCCTTGCCTTCTTTCACATCCATATCCCTCATCTGGGCAGAATCCTGCTGGTGTCCCCACTGAGACCTCCACCGGGGCTAAAGTCACAGCTCACTTTGTCAGAAATATTGTGGCAAATCGGAGTCGCACCAGCGTGAGAAGGCAATCTGCCACTGGATATGGTTAACAAAGTTCAGCAGAGACTTGAAGAATCAGGAGTCGGCTCACATGAGACCCCACTCACCTCGTCTGTATCTTCCCATCTTATCGTACACAATGGGTAAACCAATTTCTTTCCGGACTTTTATTATATTTGAACTCTTACGTGAAGAGAAACACCACTGGGAGGAAGCAACAAGAGTGAAGGTTTCATTCGTCCATCTTCCTTCATTTATTTATCTGCTACCACTCAATCTTTTCCAGGGTCAGGGGCTGGAAGCCGGTCCCAGCAGTCATTTAGTGAGGTCCATCACAGGGCAACATAGATGGACAAACAACCATTCAATCTCACGCTCATACCAACGGTCAATAAAGGAGGTCCAATTAACCGCATCTTCATTTTTACTGGCTTTGGAGAAAGAGAAAGTAGAACAAAAGCCTAGAAAGGAGATCGAACATGTTATTAAGGCTGTGATTCTGAAATATGGGGTGGACCGTCGTGAAGTTATTGCAAAGTGTGCAGCAGGTCAGAGCAACTAAATTTTTATTTGTGCCGGAGTATGAACAGAAATCTTTTTGTTTGTATTTGTTGAATTTTATCAGAATTACAGCTTTTTGCAAAGTCTCACGATTCAAGTCGGACTCAAGTCATGTAATTTTAAGTGGAAATCCACTTGAGCTCTTTATTTGACTTGGCTTGCCAAAGAATAGAGAAAATGGTATCTGGAATTGGACTTAACATGGTCTTGAGACTTGACTAAGGACATGTTTGTCATTGACTTGTGACTTGTCACTCATTGACTTGGAACTTGTCAGTCATTTACTTGGGACTTGACTAGGAACTCGTCAGTCATTCACTTAGGACTTGTAAGTTATTCACAAGGGTCTTGACTTGGGTTTTGTCAGTCACTGACTTGGAACTTGACTTGGGACTTGTCATTTATTCAATGGGACTTGTCCGTTATTCACTTGGGACTAGTCTGTCAGTGACTTTTGACCTGTCTTGGGACTTGTCAGTTTAGACATTGGACTTGACTTGGGACTTATCCGTCATTCACTTTGGATTTGTCATTGACTTGGGACTAGACTTGGGACTAGACTTTGGACTTGTCAGTCATTTACATAGGACTTAATTTGGGACTTGTCAGTCAGTCACTTGGGACTTGTCTGTTATTCACATCGGTCTTTATTTGGAACTTTACTTTCAGTCATTTACTTAGGACTTGCCAATCATTCACTGACTTGGGACTTGGGGTTTGGTCATGAATTTCATATATTTCTTTTGTCAACAAAACAAACAAACAAAACTGCATGCTGTGATACAGGCATTTCACACTGGATCCCTGATATGTTGAGGAAAAAGCCGCCTGTTCAAATAGAGATACAACAACAAGAAACAGTCTCTGACCTCATCGAGATATTTTTCCGTCCCTGTCTCATTCTGAGAGCGTCGAACATTTCCTGTAAGGTTTAGCTGTGATTCAAATGACACGCTGGATGACATTCAGTGAAATCGTCCAACATCTTGCGATGGAAACGCACATGAAAGACAGGATTCAGGGAGCTCAACGTAAATGGCATATCAATGAGTTTACTAAAAGTTGACCTTCAGAGCCCATTCTGCTTCAGAAGGAAACGTTTTAATGTCTGCTTTATGGTGCTCGGAGATAATGGGCGGCTTATTAGGAAACATTTTCCCCTGTTGTATAGACAGTGAGAATAAAGGGATTCGCTTATTGGCTCACTGGCCTTGTGTGGTAATGGATTAAGCCAAAGTTCATGGTCATGTTATTTATACATTTATGGATTTTCCCTACTTTTGACTCTCTTCATAATAAGTCTTTCAGGAATTGCCTCTAAAAACTGTCCGCTGGTCAGTGTTTACGTCCATCTTTAGAATTATCACATTTTGCAAGTCACACGATTCAAGTCGGACTTGAGTCACATGATTTTGAATGGAATCCCACTCAAGTTGTAAATTTTATTTGGCTTGGCAAAGAATAGAGGAAAGACTATCTCAATTGGACTTTAACATTGACTTGTGACTTGTCACTTGTTACTTGTTGGTCATTTACTTGGGACTTGTTTGTCATTTACTTGGGACTTGTCAGTCATTGACGCGGAACTTGTCACTAGTATACGTGGGACTTGTCATCTTGTCAGTCATTGATGTGGAACTCGACTTGGGACTTGTCATCATTCATTTGGGGCTTGTTTGTCATTTACTTGGGACTTGTCCTTTGGACTTGTTTGTCATTTACTTGGGACTTATCAGTCATTGACTCTGGACTTCTCAGTTATTGTCTCTGGACTTCTCGGTAGTATACATGGGACTTGACTAGGAACTTAAGTTATTCACTTGGGCTTTGACTTGGAACTTGTCATCATTCACTTGTTACTTGTTGGTCATTTACTTTGGACTTGTTTGTCATTTACTTGGGACTTATCAGTCATTGACTCTGGACTTCTCAGTTATTGTCTCTGGACTTCTCGGTAGTATACATGGGACTTGACTAGGAACTTAAGTTATTCACTTGGGCTTTGACTTGGAACTTGTCATCATTCACTTGTTACTTGTTGGTCATTTACTTGGGACTTGACTTGGGACTTGTTTGTCATTTATTTGGGACTTGTCAGTCATTGACTCGGAACTTGTCGCTAGTATACGTGGGACTTGTCATATTGTCAGTCATTGATGTGGAACTCGACTTGGGACTTGTCATCATTCATTTGGGGCTTGTTTGTCATTTACTTGGGACTTGTCCTTTGGACTTGTTTGTCATTTACTTGGGACTTATCAGTCATTGACTCTGGACTTCTCAGTTATTGTCTCTGGACTTCTCGGTAGTATACATGGGACTTGACTAGGAACTTAAGTTATTCACTTGGGCTTTGACTTGGAACTTGTCATCATTCACTTGTTACTTGTTGGTCATTTACTTGGGACTTGACTTGGAGTCGGACTTGAGTCACATGATTTTGAATGGAATCCCACTCAAGTTGTAAATTTTATTTGGCTTGGCAAAGAATAGAGGAAAGACTATCTCAATTGGACTTTAACATTAACTTGTCACTTGTCACTTGTTACTTGTTGGTCATTTACTTGGGACTTGTCAGTCATTGACTCGGAACTTGTCGCTAGTATACGTGGGACTTGTCATATTGTCAGTCATTGATGTGGAACTCGACTTGGGACTTGTCATCATTCATTTGGGGCTTGTTTGTCATTTACTTGGGACTTGTCCTTTGGACTTGTTTGTCATTTACTTGGGACTTATCAGTCATTGACTCTGGACTTCTCAGTTATTGTCTCTGGACTTCTCGGTAGCATACATGGGACTTGACTAGGAACTTAAGTTATTCACTTGGGCTTTGACTTGGAACTTGTCATCATTCACTTGTTACTTGTTGGTCATTTACTTGGGACTTGACTTGGGACTTGTTTGTCATTTATTTGGGACTTGTCAGTCATTGACGCGGAACTTGTCGCTAGTATACGTGGGACTTGTCATCTTGTCAGTCATTGATGTGGAACTCGACTTGGGACTTGTCATCATTCATTTGGGGCTTGTTGGTCATTTACTTGGGACTTGTCCTTTGGACTTGTTTGTCATTTACTTGGGACTTATCAGTCATTGGCTCTGGACTTGTCAGTTATTGTTTCTGGACTTCTCAGTAGTATACATTGGACTTGACTGGGAACTTAAGTTATTCGCTTGGGCTTTGACTTGGAACTTGTCAGTCATTCACTTGGGACTTGTAAGTTATTCACATGGGTCTTGACTTGGATCTTGTCAGTCATTGATGGGGAACTCGACTTGGGACTTGTTGGTCATTTACTTGGGACTTAACTTTGGACTTGTTTGTCATTTACTTGGGACTTTTAGTTATTCACTTGGGACTTGACTTGGGACTTGTCAGTCATTCATTTGGGACTTATAAGTTATTGACATGGGTCTGGACTTGGATCTAGTCAGTCATTGATGTGGAACTCAACTTTGGACTTGTTGGTCATTTACTTGGGACTTAACTTTGGACTTGTTTGTCATTTACTTGGGACTTTTAGTTATTCACTTGGGACTTGACTTGGGACTTGTCAGTCATTCATTTGGGTCTTATAAGTTATTCACATGGGTCTGGACTTGGATCTAGTCAGTCATTGATGTGGAACTCAACTTTGGACTTGTTGGTCATTTACTTGGGACTTAACTTTGGACTTGTTTGTCATTCACTTGGGACTTTTAGTTATTCACTTGGGACTTGACTTGGGACTTGTCAGTCATTCACATGGGACTTGTCACTCAGAGACTTTTGACTTGACTTTGGACTTGTCAGTTTTGACATTGACATTGAATACTGGACTATATATAGTAAAGTTCTTGTTCCGCTACCTGGTTTTGAGGCAATGATGGAAAAGGATTTTGATTCTTACGTGGACATCTTCACATATTATGTCTTTGTCTACAGGTTCCTTCATAAAGTTCACCAAATCTGCACGTTCGTGAACCGACCACTGACCAACAAACGCCCACGTTGTGTAACCTGTAGCTGTACCAGGGCAGACAAAGATATCACCCTTTTAGTTTTCTTACTTCTGATCAAACCCATTTCCTGATTTTTCTGATTTTCTGTTGTAGTCGTGGGAGGAAAGTGGAGGTCGACCTTTTTAAAAGGAAAATCAGTCCCTGACTGCGTTGTCTGATTTCACAGCATAACCGTCTGTCTCACAGTTTGCTGCAGCGTTGTGTAACGTGGTGTGATTAAGCCTGGTGGCATGACCATATTGCGAGGATACGAGTTGTGAACCGTTGTGCTGGAAGTGAAGCTCCATTGAGCACAAATGCAAAAGACAGAAAAGAGTGCACTGTGAGCCGCAGCTTTTGTTAAAAACAAGCTTGTGTATAATGACTACACCCAAAATGTTACTACTATCGGAGAATTTGCCTTTTCCTGATTTTGGAAAAGGCAAATTTGCCTTGGTCAGGTTCGCCAAATGTTCTGGCTCAAGGGCCAAAATGACATTCAGAATTTGCTCCCAAACTGGTTCACTATTGGTTGGTTGTAGAATACCAGGTGTAACAACTTCAACTTAAGGTACATGAATAAATATATACTCTCAAAGGTAATTTGGGTGGCAGTCCTGGAAACTAGTCGGGAGGCCGGAATACAAAACTCCAAGTGGACCATATCTGTCCCGCCGGCCTTATTTTGTTCAAGTATAGCTTCAACATTCGCAGCCTTCAGTATCCTGTGATGCTGACTTGTGAATTTCTGCGGGAATATCTATTTTTTACGGCTATGAACCAGTTCAAGGAATGAAAAAAAGTGAAAATTGGCTTTTTGCTTCAAACAGAAACGAAACCAAAAACACTATATTTTATTTTTTCCAGAAGAGATAGGCTTATCTAAAAATAATGGTACCAGTTTTATTATATTGTTCTTTACAACAATGTTTCTCAATATTTTTTGCGCCACGGACCGGTTAAATGTCTCATATTATTTTCACGAATTGGTCGTTAAGATGTGGCAGATTAATACCCCTTAATAAAATTACATTTCCAGCGTTCTGAAATATGTTCCTACCTATAAAATCTTCCTACTCGAATTTACTGTAGGCACCTCAAGGATTTCTCAAGTGCACCCAGCCTATAATTTTCTCCTACCACACCGATATAAAAAGTTCAACAGTACCTACGATCAAAGCTATCTCCTAAAAATGGTAGCCTACCGATAAGAGGTAAATATTGTAGTCCGTCAATATGGAAAATGTTAGTTTCAGACACAATATCAATATAATTCTCCATGTTAATGATAGGCTGGTGAACATTTAACATTGCAAATAGCTAGCAATGCATTATTAACGGCTTGTCTAGATAGTCTACGGTATTTCTTTGGTAAACAAATTGAAATAATGCTATATATTTGTAAGGGATATCAAATGAAGGCACCCAGACATATAAAAAATTCTCAAACGAGCAAAATGACTATTAAATCCTAACCTCAAAAAATATCTTGCGACCCACCTGAGGGTCACAACCCAGGTCTTTGTGACCTGAACCTTTTGTCTGAACTGACCAACTTCTCTGATTGGATTCTTCATCTTTATTTGCAGACATGGGCTTCACTACCGTTCCTCAAATCCTTTTGACATACAGACAGGAAGAGCAAGTAATTGAATCCCCAACTTCTTTGACTTCCTGACCAGTACCTGACCTCAGTGTGGCCCCCTGCTGGTGCGTCCTCCAGCCAGTCAGCAAACAATAAGGAAGCAGTTGTTACTATAGTGTGTTGCTTTCCACAGTAGGTGCATTAACAGTCTTGGAATGCATGGATTCGTGTGAGCGCTGCAGGCTTTCCACTCCACTCTACCTCTGACCCACTCTTTTTGTATTTCTGCCGATGCCTCCGATTATTCCTAGTTTTTAAAAAAAACAGAATAGCGCCTTTGGGTGTGACTCGCTCTCTTTCATTCATCTCCTGTCCTCCTCTCGCCGGCAAACTGAAGGCAACCTCGGCGCCAATTTCATGGCAGGGTAGCGAGGAGCACAGCAGAAATTATCC
The DNA here is from genome assembly GCA_016785265.1 of Paraplagusia blochii. Classification (NCBI taxonomy): domain Eukaryota; kingdom Metazoa; phylum Chordata; class Actinopteri; order Pleuronectiformes; family Cynoglossidae; genus Paraplagusia; species Paraplagusia blochii. The sequence goes on from JAFBJS010006866.1 coordinate 16,235, forward strand.
ACTGCAAAATTGATCTAAACAATCGCAAAGTGGAACGGCACGGAAAAGCAGGAAAATTAAATTGGGAGAGTCTGTTACCTTTTTGAACTCGCCTTATCGCGTAGGAGGAATAGCTTTGTACCGCTAACAGGCGATGGCTGTTGTTGAAGTTGTGATGTAAACAGTAGTGTTCCCCTACACTGTTATGGGTAATGATTAGTATCTGTACAGTAATACTTTAGAGTCCCCCATGTGTTTTTTTAGTATTAATACTATTTGTAAGGAGATGACCGGTTGATTAATCAAAATAAACCCTAATATTCCCCTTGTCATGTTCAGTTTTCTCCGTATTTTCCTCCCACCCGTTTTAGACTCCCTATTTTTCCTGGTTATGAATTCCATCTTCCTCCCCACCACACTACATTACTTCAGATTTTGCCTCCGCTGCCCTCCTTCTCTTGTCAAGCCTCTCCTGCCACGGTGCCATCTGGGCTGAGGCAGATAAAAGTTCCCCCGTGCCACCCGGCGGTGCCTGCAGGTCTGCCGTCAGCCAACGACGCCTGACTTTCCGAGGAGATGGGAGAGATTTTAGCGGCAGCTCGGAAGGAATGGCTTTCTGTTAACTTGCAGCCCCAACCCATGTCTGCCTGTCAGTGAAACAGGCGGTCACATGACTGGCCTGAATCCTTGCTTTAAAAAAAACAGTGAGGAGAAAAAAACAACCAGACACGTTACTTGTAATGCCCTTACGTAACAAAACTACTTTTCTCTGTAACTAATAACGTTACCTTTCCCATTCAGTACCACACTGGACCTGTGCGTTGGAAATGAGCGATGATTGGTTGACATGGGTTAACATTTCAGGCTGAGCCAATCAGAAAGAGACCTGGGCGGGTCTTCTTGCCTTATAGGGAAATAAACAGTTACACACACGCAACGCGGTACAGCAGCACACACCCACAAGCAAGACAGCAAGTTGTTACATTTTATTATGGTAGTTGCTACAGAACACAACACAATATGTTTAAATGTGTTTTTGAAGTAAAGTAAGTAGTTATTAGTTACTTTTATAATTTAGTAACTTGTAATATAACTAGTAACTTTTTCAGAGCAGTAAGTAGTAAAGTTACTTTTTTAAAGTAACTAGCCCACCACTGCTGATTAGTGGATCGCTAAGGCACCGGTAGGACTGCACCTTCAGTCCACCTTTAATTTCCCAAATACTTGGTTGTAACAAGTGAAACTAAACTCATGATTTTCACAAGAATTTACAAAAAGTTGGGCGTCTGTTAATTTCCTCTCTCGACGGGTCGAAAATTGATGTTGTGGATTGTTACGTAAAGTGCGGAAATAACATTTTCAAGTAAATCGTAAGATTTATGATGTAAGAGAAGGTGTATTTGACCAGTGTTTCTGTCACTATTTTTTTTGCATTTTATGGCCCTGAATTTCTTTTGCTCACTTAAATAATGCTTGAAGTATGGCAAAATTAATATAAGTAGGCTTCCCCTAGTGGTGAGGCCTGGGATTGCAGCCACTTTAGCCCTTTCTGTGAATCTTTCTGTGAATCTAGTCTTGATTACATATCATGTATACAGTAACTAGCTAGGTGCTAGATGGGAAACTCCCCTTTCTAGAAGTAGCAAGTAGATGGTCCACCATCGGACAATATAGGCTACCATAGACTTTTTTAAGAGTCCAGGGGCAAAGGTTTCTGGATTCTGGTGTCCCTGGTGGCAAGAAATTTTACTCAGTGTTGTCTGGCGCCATGTTTCTTAGGCGCTCATCATTTTTTTGCTGCTGTCAGTGCCGTTTGTAAAAAAAAACGCAGCTAACATCTCAAACCACTGACGTCGACACTACATCCAGCTGCTGCCTGTAAATCAAGTCGCAGGCGTCAGAGTTTCTGCTGCGCTTGTTCACAACAAGTGCACAGCGTTTTTTTTTAACTGGTTTTGGACTCGCTCCTCTCCAGAGTGATACACAGAGACTCCTGAAAGAGAGGGTGTGATGTGATTTCAGTCCATAAGTGGAGGGGAGCCAGCTAATCCTGACTGGTGTGGTGTGATAGTGGACTCTGACAGAGATGCTTACTCACCCCGGTGAGAGGAGTGTGGAGATAGAGTTTGGCCAATATCACAAATGACCTCTTCTTCAACTTTCTTTTATTTTAGACTTTTAAAATATATATATATATGTATATATATATATGTATATATATATATATACATATATATGTCTGCAGACAATCACAGGCAGGTCTGTCCCAGACTCTACAGAGACAATTGGACGTTTTGAACCATCGTCTTTAGTGTGAAACGGGACACAATAATCTACACAAACATTTTGAAAAATTAATTTGTTTCGTATTGTTATTGTTATTTGTAAATTATTAAATTGTCCTTTTACCAATCTGTCTGTCTGACCGTCTGTCAATATATCTGAAAGTCTGTCTGTCATTACTTCCTATCTATCCAATTATCTATCTGTCTATCCATTTATCTGTCTGTCTGTCTTTCTATCTGTGTGCCTGTCTCTCTTTTTATCTATCTGTCTGCCTATCCATCTGTCTGCCTGTCTTTCTGTCTATATCTCTGATTGTCCATCTGTCTTTATATTTGTCTTTCTCTCATTTTAACTGCCTTTCTATTTATCTGTCTTTTATTTATCTATCTGTCTCTCGGTCTATCTGTCTGTCTATCTATCTATTTCTCTATATATCTGTCTGTCTGTCTGTCTATCTATATACTGTATACAACTGTATGTCTCTCTTTTTGTCTATCTGTCTCTCTGTCTGTCTGTTTTTACTTAATTCTATCTGTCTGTCTGTCTGTCTACCTATCTACTGGCCTGTTTGTCTGTCTATCTGTCCATATATCCAACTGTCTGTCTGTCTTTATATCTGTCTGTCTGTCTGTCTGTTTCTCCTTTAATCTATCTGTCTGTCTATCTACCCGTCTGTTTGTCTGTCTATATATCCAACTGTATGTCTCTGTCTCTGTATCTGTCTGTCTGTTTCTCTTTTTTTTCTATGCATCTGTCTATGTACATTTCTGTTTATCCATCTATCTATCTGTCTCTTTGTCTGAAAGTCCAT